>CM052366.1:21696800-21966800 GCA_028551485.1 Casuarina cunninghamiana
TTGAGGCTCTCCATGCGTCAGAAATCATACTGAAAACCTTCTCTTTGGCGTCTTTGACAGAAGAACCTTGGTGTTCCTTAATGTAGAAGTCTATGTATGAGGCGTCGCGGCCGTCTTGATCCTCATCCTATTGTCAAACTAACCAATATTGCTGGTAAGATTGCTCTTTGATTGAAAGCGTGTAAGAAATTTCAACAATAGGAAAATAATTAATGAATAGACATTATGTTTTTTTTGGTGATTCATACATGAAATTCATATTGCGTACGTACCATTGCACTTCCCAAGTCATCCCAAAGCCGAAGAATCGTGGCCGTAGAAGATATAATGCTGGGCATGTTGTCGACAAGTTCTACTGTTTCCTTATGTATCCGCTGGCCCAAAAGAAAGAAGATGTGAACTAGTACCACGTGAACTCCTGAACTAACAACAGCATTCCTCAAGTACTCTTCTGACTTCAACGGGCGCCTAGAAGCCAACCACTGTGCCTCCACCAAAAAGGCGTTGCACAGGGTTACCCACTACAACAAATAAGAAGGTGTCATATCCGTAATTTGTGAAGATGCTTCATTCATATACCACAAGTATTTGTTAGGTGGCTACAGTAATTATTATCCCGGAAAAACTCCGAATCTACTGTTTAAGATTTTTTTTTTTCATGATTACATGTAACACAGAGATAGGCAGCATAATAATCGATTCAAAACGTGATTTCTGTTGTTGTGACTATTTGTGTACTACTGAATCACGTAACGACGAGAAGAAGTGATTGACACGAATCATCATACATCTCTCCCTTTGATTAGCGGTTGAAAACAATTAACTATTTGATTAAAAAAGAAAGGAAAAACATTTAACAGGATTGTTATTTAATCATTAAAAATTGGTGGTAGGAGCTGCGCAGACAATCACTTCTAGTCCGATCAGCTATAGTTTAGTGTTAATAAAGAAAAGACGTAAAAGTTCCGAAAGACAATGACTTTTCGTTTCAATCTGGTTATTGAGCAAGGAAGAACCAAATACAAATGGTTTTATGAACACCACGATTACTTTAAGAAGGTTCGCGTTAAGTTCGGTATCAAGGAAAACGTTAAAACCTACTGCATCTATGATCTATAGCTCACGAAGTACTCATTCTTTCTTCTTCTACCCACGTTAATGACGTGCGTTCTTACTATGGCCAATGAATTACACGGACTGGGCTAAACAGCTTCCGCTGATCAAAAGAACATGTTAGCAAGCGTCCGAAAGAGCCTCCGAGTTGGACTCTAAGAACTCTCCTCCAAACGTCCAAGTTAGGACCCTACTTATTCGCTTCCTATTATGGTCCTTAAAAGTAGATAGGCATGAGACAGAGTCCCACAATAATGGAAGAAAATGGAACGCTGTTTAGAAAACAAAAGAAAGAGAGAGAGAGAAAGTCGTGTCACTGTACCTCCCTTCTTCATAGTTCTTGATTTTGTCCAAATTTATAAGGGTGTTATAAAAAATTTTTGAAGAAAAGGCATTGTGGCGACAATTTTTTTTTGTTTTTTATTTAAGATACTTTGTTTAATTTTTATCATTATTTTGATTTTTTATTCTGTTATGTTGTTTTCCTATATTAGATTTATGATATAAACTAAGTATAATAGCATGAATTTCATGATTACTATATTTTAAAAGAGAATATTTGTGTGAATTATATATTATTGTGTTTAATGATTTTAAATAATTTAATATTATTTAAATAATTTAATTTATATATCTGAAATTAAAAAGAGATGAAATTTAGTTATTTCTTATAATATATAACTATGAATAGATATATAGTGGAACAGGTGGGCGGAAACTGTCATACTCTCTACCGAGAGCTTCCAGCAAGCGACCGGTCTTCGTAGAGTCACCAAGGGGATGCCCAGTGGATGAGAGTTGATTAAGCAGCCCATTGATAAGGACGGCAAAGACTTATCCCCCTTCGGGAGATGGTGCACCTGAGATAAGATGTCAACCATACAAGCATCAGACTTCTGGGCAAATTTGTTGGCTAGAGAATCCCATATTTGAGAAAAGGTTTCAGGTTCGAAGATGTGTCCTAACACTTCTTTAGATAAAGTGCTAAGTAGCCAGGATTTTAGCAAGTTATCAGTCTGTTGCCAGGAAGCGAAATCTAGGTTGGCTTCTTCAACTATGTCATCATCAGCAGAGGATCGAGTTTTCGAGAAGCTACAACTTCACTGGTGGGAAGGCCGATAACTTTCTGTGTTTGGGTAAGAGATTTTATCTATGTTACCCGTTGTCGGAAATTGGTTTCACTGAGTTCCAAGGTTACGAAGTTGGCTACATCCATGGTTGCGGGCAAAGGGTATGGAGAGTTTGTGCTTTTAGCCATGGAAGTAAGTTTGGAACAGAGAGGAGGGAATGGGGAGATGAGTTACACGACTCTGAAGGCTTTGATACCAAATTGAAATTCAGAAAATAGAGGATGGAAGGTCGTGCAACATAATTGTATTTTGAGAGCTTAAGTTGTATTACATGTGTGTTATCTATTTATATTACAGAGTGTCATTGTTGTGTTCTAACTATACAATATTAAGACACAGAGCGTGCGGTTTCTGCTTAGTTGCGGGTTGGTTGGAGTGATTGGCTTGGCTGGATTGTAGTAACTTACAGTGCGGTCTTCTAACTCTTCAGTTTCTGTTGCTTTGTTGCTTGTTGATTGGAAGTCGGCGGCTTAACTGGATTGTAGTAACTTGACAGCTAATCCTTTCTTTAATGCATCACGTCTTTTCCATTCTTCAATGCTTCTGGTGGCTTCTCTTATTAATGGCCTGCTTGAACTTGTTGAGTTGGAGCCGCACGTGTGAGTCCCTTTGGTCTTTCTTTCTAATACTGCCAAACACTGAGTGCGGAGAATCTTATATAAAAGGTAAAAAGTTTTAGATAAAATTTAAATAAAAAATAGTTTTTCCATTCTTCAATTAATTTTTAAATTAAAATTAATTATTTTCTTAATATAATATTAAATTTTAAGTTAATTGTACTTTATTATGCATAACTTTGAGTCTAATGATACTTCATTGTTATCAGAATATGTGCAAATAAAAGTTTCACATTAGAAAATAAAATTCTAAGGTAAAACTTAAACAAAATGACTCCCTAACCCTTGAGATTGTTTTAAGTTAGAATTTAAGCTTATTTCTAAATACAAAATAGGCAAAGTTTATATCTACTTGATTTACAAAGTTTTCATTTTCAATGTGAATCAAATTAATCCAAGTGTAAAGGGCTTACTTTTAAATAGGATAGAAGCATGATAGGATGTGTATACGGAAACTGAATAATTGAATACATTCAAAAAAAAAAAAAAATTCAAATGTTAATTCCAACAATGTATTGTATTTGGGACCTTTCCATCAACAACTTGACACTAAAAGAGTCCAAACTTAGAACAAATTGCACAATAAAAGTAAATATAAAGCTTATGAGCTTCTAAGTCTATAGATCATCACACACTCGTTCCTTGTCAAAAGTTAGCACATTTGGAGCTTTTGACAATTAGGGAATGGTATATAGACTTCGAGGAAGACCATCAATGCTAAGCCTATGATTGAAAAGTTGTCCCTCTTTGAGATAACCATTGGCCTCAAAGACTTCTCACCTATATAATTAAAGAATAAATCATCCTCACTTCTAGAATTTGAAAAGATGTGAAAGTTTCAATGATAATGAGTATACAAGAAGAGAAATTATTTACAAATAGAAGGTTCTCATGGCCTATATTCACAAAGAACAAAATTGATACCTAAACTTAATAATATGTGGTGATAGACCTATATTGATGACATTTGTGGATCCATGGTTTTCAATCAACTCAACATGAAAAGTTATCATTTTCTAAGGACTTAAAACCAATTAATATCGAGTTATGCAATTTAAGCATACAATCTCTCAACAATCAATAATAGCGTGATTGACAATTTTTAATGGATTGAACACAAAATATATACATTTCACTTTTACTTTAGAAATTGTAAAGATAAAAGTTCTTGTATACGTGTAATATTTATAATTAATCTCAAGATCTTCTATTCTTAGAATTTTTTTTTTCCTCGATAGCAATCTAGTTACACCTAGAGGGCTCTTCTTAATATGATGCCATCCTAGACATGCAATGATCAATTGTTTTCTCGAGTGTTTTACTACCAAAAACATTGTTGTTTTTAATTCTAGCTTTGTTATTTCACTGCAAAAATATTAAGAGTTGTACTGATATACTAATACTTAGATCTTTTCTGTAAAATTGGAATGCGTAGTCTCAATGATGGCAAATGTATACCCACGATTGTGGTATTGACATATTTTCCCGGGAAACAAAATACTGGACAACGGTTGCTAAAGTTAGCTGAGATAAATAAGTCATAAAATCACTGGGAGCACCAAAACAACTTTGTGATTTGATTGGGCACCCCTCTCTGTAGCAGAGAAAATGCACTCAGGACTGTCAATTGGCTTGATATCGCCCAAATCGACAACTTAGCCAGTGATTTGCTGGGCTGTGATTCCTTTGAGTTCGACACAACTAAATAAGCATGGGTGGAGGCATAACATGCAACTATAACAACAGCAACAGAACCACAGGCAAAAATGCGCTACTGACTGACATTCCAAATTTCCAAAATAGAAGAAACATATCATTTCCCAGATACCACCAAACCTGTGGTTTAAGGACCACTGGAACGCCCGTTATCCAGTACATACCAATACAATGCTCTGATCTATGAACTTGTACTACATTTCAGAATTTCGCATTATCAAAGATACTTGATTTGATTAGAAAGAAAGAAAGAAAGGGAAAAGAAGGGGGGGGGGGGGGAGGGGGGGGGGGGGGAAATGAAGCAATTATCCTCCTTGTCTATCATTCCAAAATTTGTACAAGATTTGGAGTATATAAACAAATTTTCTGAAGTTCAAACTTTTCCTCCTACACAACACAACAGGGACGAAAGGGAAAGAGTGAAACAAAAACCTATTGAAAACCTCACCTTCAGCGTTCACAGAAAATTGCATCATTAAGTGTGTTTATGCACCTTTCTTAATTTACCAATGAACTAAACGTCAATATGTGCACACATAGAAGAGAAGATTCTGAAATATCAAGTATATTAGTCCCGTTTCAGGGTAATTTTGCCACAATAACCTCACCTAAAGAATCATCCGAGCTAGGAATTCAGATTCCTTTCAAGAAGTTTAGCACGCCGAAGAGCATCCAGGGCCTCAGCTTGCTTTCCTGAACGTTTCAAGCTTACAGCCTTTACCTTTTCTGCTTTGATTTGTTCTTCCAGTTGGGTTCTCTCAAGATCAGAGTTCCTGCTTTTACTAACATTGGGTTTCGGAGGCTCTAGCCTTTCTGGGACATGTGACACCTCCTTATTAGCATCCCCCATGCCAATTGCTTTTAAGGCAGATAACAATTGAGGATCGAGGAGATCCTCAACAACCAAATCATCTACCGGTTCTGATTTGCCAACAGAAGACTTTGCATTATCATGAGGAGACAACTCCTCCAACTGGGTTTCAAGTGCCTTGGCCAACTCAAACTCAGCCTCTGCTTCTTCCACCCGGCCTTCCCTTCGCAGCTTGAGGGCCTGACGTTTGTGGCCAAGAGATTCCTGTTGCAATTTGAAACGATCACGGCTAGAAAGTGGCTTTGGAGTCAAATTTGATACACCCTGCTCCCTTCGTTCAACGAGAGGAACACTAGGAGTGGACACATCACTAGAAACTGTTTTTAGTTGGTTACTTTCCTCCAGACTCTTCTCAAGCAGCTTGGCCTGACGAAGTTTCTCCCGAGCTTCTGCTAATTTCCCTTCTCTCTTTAAAGCAACTGCTTGTCTCTTATGAGCCAAAATTTCTTGCCGCAGGGAGCTGCCATTTTTCTGAGAAACAAATTGCTGAACTGAATTTGCTTTATTCACATTTAGCTTCTCATCTTCATTTACCTTTTTCCCTTTCTCCATTGCAAAATGATACTTTCTTCCCACATCTTCATCGGAAATTGACTGGGATCCCAAATTTTTAGAGGGGTTACTAAGAAATGAAACACCAGCACTAAAATTTATTTTTGTATCCTGCCTTTCCGCAGGATTTTGAGAATAGCTCCAATCATCACCAGTCAGCAGATCCACCAGGTTCACAGACTCCCCAGACGGAGGGATGTAACTAGTGCCAGCTGTTTTGTTATTGTCTGGAGTAGTAATCTTTTCTGAAGTATCGAATTCTACAGAAGATGGGTTTTCTTTCTCATGAATCAAAATGCCAGAATCCGGAAAGGAAGAATTATCCATGACACTTCCCACTTTTCCCGAATCAACTGATGACTGAAAAATTTGGTCATTTAGACTCATCACTGCTTTGTCTGACCCTTTATTTACTTCCACTTCATCTTTGAAATTCTCAGTGTTTTCATGAGTAACCAATAACTCAAGAGGCTTAGGTCTTTTATTCTCTGAGACATGAACCAGAAGTTCCTTTTTTGGGGCTTCCAAATCTTCCAGTTGGGCCTCCAGTACCTTAGACATTCTCAATGTTTCCTCAGCTTTTTCTGTTTCTCCCTTACGTCTCAGAGCAAGCGCCTTTCTTTTCAAACCCAAAAGTTCCCTTTGGATTTCACCCTTACTTCTCGGTGCTGCAAGAACAGGGTCAGAAGAGGATACAACTGCAGATGGACCTGTAGTCTGTAAGGCATTAACGGAGCTCTCTCTTTTATGGATACAGGTTCAAGGTCCCACCCTAGATTCTTTAGCCTCGAGTGAAGCGCTGGCTCATGCAAAACTTCTTCTGGGACATCCCCTTCATCTCCTTCCATCACTGAACTCTCAACAGGGGGTTTGAAGATTTTTTCTTTAGGCCTTTTAGATTCAATCGGAACTTCTTTCATTGGAGCTTAAACCTCAGCTATTTGAGCCTCTAATACTTCTGCACTCTTCAGAACTTCCTCTGCCTCCTCAGACTTCCCTTGGCGTCTCAGAGCAAGGGCCTTCCTCTTTAAGTTTAAGAGTTCCCTCTGGACTTCAGCTTTACTTCTTCCAACCCTGAACAAGACATTAGGAGGGGAATGGGTTAAAGAAGGCTCACTTCTCTGCACAGAAAGATCATCATCTTGTTCAGAAGGTTTGGATGTGGAGTTGGTAAGCTCATTGTCTTCATCGGTCCAGCCTAAATTCCTTAGAAGGGAAAGATAAGTTGGGTCATGCATATCTTGATCTGTTATATCTTCTTCATCACCTTCTTCTCCAATCGGAGGAATTTTACTGATATCAGGATGCTTGTATGACAAATCTGTACTTTTATTATCAACACGAGACTCTGTAGACTTTCCCTTCAAAGCACCATCCATCAGTTCAAGCTGACGTTCGAGAACCTTACCCCTGTTTAATTCTGCCTCTGCCTCATTTAATCTTCTCTTCTCAAAGCAAGAGCCTTCTTTTTCAAAGTCAGAAGCTCTTTTTGGATCGTTACTCTACTCTTTGGTGCATGACTGGTACTACCATCTTTCCCCGCAGTAACATCTCCATCATCAACCTCTGCTGATGTAAAACATTTATCAGTAGATGGAGAAAAGTGGTTCTGAGATCCTATGGGATTCTGCATAACGTTATCCTTTTGAGACTCAAGGCTTTCAAGGTCCCTCTCAAGAAGCTTTGCCTTCTTAAGGTTTGCCATTGCCCCATCAACATTGCCTGCCCTTTTCTGATTCAGAGCCTCTCTTTTCAACTTGTTAATATCACTTAACATTGCTTCCTTGTCAACAGGAACAGACTGGCGCAAAATGTTTTTGGGAGGAATAGATTCTTCCGTCCAACCTAATGATTTCAAAGCATCAGCTATCTCAGGATCCTCCATATCCTCATCCGTAACTTCAAAATTACCATCAACAAGAATGTCATCGGAAGTGTCTACAATATGATCAAAATCAAAACCATGATCCTGCTCATAAAGAATTGATGATTCTTCTTGATCACTGTCCATATTACGGATTAAGGCAGAAAGCTCATCATCAGAATCTTGAGCCCCAGCCAACAGTTCCTCTTCTTCCAGCTGTTTCTCTAAAAGTTTAGCTCTCTTCAGTTCTTCCTTGGCTTCTGCTATCTTCCCTTCACGCTTCAACATGAGTGCCTTTTTCTTGAGAGCAACAACTTTGGTCCTGTCAATGCCACCACTACCCTCATTTTTTTTAGTCGTTTGAGAGAATTCTCCAAGAAGTAAAGACAAATCACCCTCCAAACTCACACTTGTTGACTTTTTATCTTCATCACGAAGATCTTTATCAGATCATCCTAGTTCTCTCAGTTCAGCAGAAAGGTCATCCTTTTCTTTACCCGCATGAGGAATGCTTTTATTTTTTCGGCCAGAATCTTTAGGGCCATCTTTATTCTGGGTATCGGCCATATTTCTGGAAGGTAAAACCCTTTTACGGCTTTTTCTTAAGGATATTTCCAAAGCCTCAGCCTGCCTCTCAAGCTCTTTCTCTCTCTTAAAGGGCATATATATACCTTCTTCTTCAAAGAGCCTATGGGGTTCCATCCATGCTTCCGATATATGTTATCGTTGATTTCATTGGTGATGTCATAAAGAACCCTGAAACAGATCTTCATGCCCTCAGGTTGCTGCTGAACAGCAGCAAAATCCCATCTGTAAGTGGCATATTATTAGTCAAATGATGCACAAATGGGGAACGCGAATAGTAATTCCTTTATGGATGCATACTTGTTGATAACTTCAGTGAAGAGAGTGAGTTCCTACAATGTTCCATATACATCGAAAATGTCGTCTAATATGTAGACAAGAGAAATGGGTTTTGTGAGCTCTACCCTTTCGTCTGACAAGTTGGGATCTGTAAGACAGGCCATTGAAACAATGTGCCATTTAAGTGGTTGGTCATTATCAAAAGATAGCTTCTTAGCCAAGCCATGTTCCATCCACCACCTGTGATGACAAAGATTGATAGTGGTGAATATTCTAGACGATGAGAAGTAACATAAGTGAGGGTCGAACTGACTTGGAAATTTCAAGAACTTCATTTTGATGCATGGCTTGGACCATAATAAAATCCATTTTTGCCGGTTGTTGGAAATCGCTTAGCCATCCGTTGTCAGGGAAATCACCAAAAACGTTTTTCGCCATGAACCTTGCCAAGCTCTTGTGGAAAGGATGGCTCAGAGTGTTTCCAACAAGTCTGGCTTGGTTATCATCAAGATATCTCACTCGTGCTTTCAGGAGCTGCTCACTAAATTTTCCGGCTTCATTAAGTATGTTTTCACCTTCTATTCTTAATTGCGAAGCTTCATATAAAGCCATTAGTGCATTTATGTTTTCACTAAGTTCTTTGTTAAAGCTGCCATGCTTGTCCTGGAAGTTGTTAAAGATATCTGGTCCAAGAGAATAAATAGGTATAAATATTGTCAATCCAAAATAAATAAAAAAACCACAGCAGTGGTCCAACAAAATGTAGCAGCCCTACCAGCAGACACATTGTAGCCTCGTTGTCTCAATAGTCGAAAGCGTAGGGCAGTTTCATGAAGCTCATAACCGCAGTCAGCATGAGAGATACGTTTTGCATAGTAGTCAAGTAAAATTGATTCAATCTCTTCCTGGAAGTAGTTGTCGATTCCCAGGCGTTGAACAGCATCAATCGTGCATAGACTTCTGATCCTCTCCTCTTTTCTTTAGTACGCACTTCCATACTTCCATTTTTTGTGCATGTTGAACCCTAAAACCCTCCTATGACCAAAGAGGTAGCTTTACAGAATGGAAAAACTGCAAGTTCGGCGTAATAAGAATGAGGACAAATAGACCAAAAGATGGCAGAAAACTTACCTTGCAGTGTTCCATCCGATGGTTGGTTAGTTCTAAGCGTCTAAAGCTCAATGTGTTGTCTGGAGAAAGGCTCCAATCCTTGTGAGCACCGGCCGAAGAGGCTATGCTGAAGGGTTTTGAATTGCGAGTTACTGGATTTCTGTTTGGAGCATCTGGGTGATTGAAGAAAGCTAAGAGGGTTTTAGAAGACAATGCCATGGGGAAGGAGTATCGCCAAGGAAACGTGATAGGGAAGGAGCTACTGGGATATAGTACTGATGTTACGAAAAACTCCATAGCCATTTATAGAACTCAGAATCTACTGTTTAAGATTTTTTCTTCATGATTACATATTTAACACGAGGCAGGCAGCATAATAATTCAAAACGTAATTTTTGTTGTTTTGACTATTTGTGTGCTACTAAATCACGTAACGAGGAGAAAAAATAATTGACACCAATCGTCGTACATCTTTCCCTCTGATTAGCGGATGAAAAAGAATTAAATATTTTATTTTAAAAATAAAGAAAAAACATTTAACGGGATTGTTATTTAATCATTAAAAATTGGTGGTAGGAGTTGCACAAACAATCACTTTTTGTTCGATAAGCTATAGTTTAGTGTTGGTCATGAAACGCCTTAAAAAGTTCTGGAAGATAAATTGACTTTATGGTTTCATTCTTGTTATTGAGCAAGAAAAAACCAAATATTTTGAGCTAAAACCCTAACCGACAATCCGACCAGAAAGGGAGGAGAGAGTATTAAATAATAGTAATAAATAAAAAAAACAAATACAAATTGTTTTATGAACCCCACGACTATTTAAAGTTCGCGTTAAGTTTGGTATCAAGGAAAACGTTAAAACCTACTGCACCTATGCTCTATAGCTCACGAAGTACTCATTCTATGGCCAATGAGTTAAAGCCAAGTAATAAGAATATGGGAAGTTCTTTGGATAATGAATGTTCTAGGTTCTCAATATTAGGATTGAGGGACTAGTTGAATTGTACTATAATAATGTTGCACTTAATTAGCAGCAATAGGGTAGCTTACATAGTAAGCAAAAGCTTGATTTTTAATTTTTTCAAGTATTCCCAAAAGATTTATACGCTCTCATAAAGCACGGATATTACATGCTCTTTGAGACTTGTGAGGCAATGTTGGTCGTCATAACCATACAGCAAGGGAACCATTCTTGCGACATTAAGAGATGCCTTACAAAAGGCTGCTGGAAATGGATTCGGAGCGAGGCACTCTCTATTTAAGCGCTTCCATGCTCCTGAGATCATACTGGCAACCTTTTGTCGTGCCTCTTCGGTTGAGGAGCCTTGGTGTTCTTTCAAGTAATAATCTATGTATGATCCGTCACGGCCATCTTGACCCTCATCCTACAGTTACACGAACCATGAAAATGGCGAATTGCCATGTAAGTTGCTTGTATAAGAACTATCAACTTGCTAGGCTGAGTTCTTAATTTTTCAGTGAAAATCTTTCTCATAATAGCTTTTAGAGCCAGTTGATTGATGTAGAATCATTCAGCACATTTTGAAGTTACTTTTGGACCACTGCCTCCGGCCCACCCCAAAATTAGGCCACGCCTTTATGAGCACCCAAAACAAAAAGTGAAAACGGTGATTCTTAGTAATCTTAACTATTTCATTGTTGTTTAAATTAAACACATAATAGATATCCTTCTAATTTTTCTTTTAAATTGACATTCAAGACTAGTCATTTGAGATTAGTTTTATAAACAAAACAATTATAGAAAGCTCAACTACTTTGTTATTTCCATTTCAGTCTATTATTTATTTATTTATTTGTTAAAAAAATTTATGATAAAAGACCCAACTCAAACTCCAAGGAAATGTTATTCTGATTGAGATTTAAAAGCTTCTAAATTTCTTTTTTGATTTTTTTTATAACTCTTGTAATGTTAAAATATATTCCTATGTTTTTGCATACTAATTTTATTATTGCAAACTTATCTTCTAAAAAAGAAAAATTTATGGTAGCCTCTTACCATGGCTGTCCCCAAGTCATCCCAAAGCCGAAGAATTGTTGATGGAGAAGATATGATGGCTGGCATGTTATCCACAAGATTTACAGATTCCTTCGTTATACCTTGTCCCAAAAGAAAGAAGGTGTGCACTAGTACCACATGTACCCCAGTAGTAATAACAGCATTTTCCAAATACTCCTCTGGCTTTGGTGAGTGCCCAGATGAAAGCCATGTTGTCTCCACTAGAAATGCGTTGCACAAAGTGGCCCACTGCAACAATCATGTAGGTGCATCTTTTTAACATTCATGAAAATGCTTTGGTTATAGACAAAGAAATCTTTTCCATTTCAGATGACATTATTGTTGGCACATACCGCCTTTTTTAGAGAGTCTATTGGGTTCCACCCATGCCTTTGATATATCTTAGAGCTAATTTCATTGGTGATATCATAAAGAGCCCTGAAACATATCTTCATGTACTCGGGTGATTGCTCCAAACCAGCAACATCCCAACTGCAATCAACAATTTATTAATGAACACAGGTTGCCAAGGAAAGTGAAAATTAATCTTTTAGTAGACGCATACTTATTGACAGCTTTTGCGAAGAGAGTGAGTTCTTCAACCGTTCCATACATATCGAAGATGTCATCTATTATGTAGATGAGAGAAATGGGTTTTGTGAGTTCAACCCTTTCATCTGACAAGGTTGGCTCTATAAGACACACCATTGAACAAATGTACCATTTGAGTGGTTGGTCCCTAGCAAACTTTAGCTCCTTAGACAAACCAAGATCTGTCCACCATCTACGATGACAAAGTTTGACGTTAGAGTTAAATAATCTTCAAAATAAGAATGTAAAAGTTGAAGCCATGAAACTTACTCGAAAATCCGAACAATTTCCTTTTGGTGTATGGATTGGACCATATTGAAATCCACTTTTGCCAATAGTTGTAAATCATTTGTCCATCCATTTGTCTTAGGAAAATCACTTAAAAAGCTTTTCACCATGAATCTCTGCAAACTTTTGTGATAAGGATTCCTCAAAGTCTTCCCAACAACTCTGAGTTGGTTCTCGTCAAGTTGTATAAGCAGTGCATTCAGGGCCTGTTCACTCAAATTTCCAAGTTCATCTAGTATGTCTTCACCTTCTATACTTAGCTGTGAAGCTTCATATAGAGCCATTAATCCATTAATGTCTTCAGTGAGCTCTTTCTTGAGCTTTCCCTCCTTATTCTTGAACTTGTTAAATACATCTGTTGGACAAGGATAAATATCATCAATTCTAATATAACTTAAATTGCAATAGTGGTAAAGGAGAGCAATACCCACCGGCAGACACATAGTGGCCCTGTTGTCTCAATAGTCGAAAGCGTAGTGCAGTTTCATGAAGCTCATAACCGCAGTCACCATGAGCGATGTAGTTTACATAATGGCTATCCAAAATTGCTTCAATTTCTTCCTTAAAGTAGTTGTCAACACCCAGGCGTTGAACCGCATCAACCATGCATATACTTCCAAATGAATCTTCCCCTGTTTTCTTCAGCTCATGTCTGCATGCTTCTTTAATTTGTCCGTGTTGGACATTAACACAGCCCTGCAGTAGAGAAAGATTATCAGCATTAGAAAATGAAATCTTCCAAGCTCTTGCGAAGTGGGAATATGGATAAACAGACAACAATTACAATATCGTATCTGATGCCCTCCTTCGGTTGCCCTATGAGGGTAGAATCGGATGTGTGATCTTGAGGGATGCTCCAACTGTATTCAGCAGTATTGAAAGAGGTCAGTTTGTGTGGAATTTCGCTTGGAGCTACAGGGGTATTGGGGAAGGCTAAGGGGTGTCTGGGAGACAATGCCATGGAGAATAAGAATCACAGAGATAGCGACTGAGAGAGGATGGGGAAAGGAAAATTTTCTTTGTGAAATTCGATGATACCTGCGACGTATTCGTGATCCTATTTATAGCATTGAAATGAGTTGAAAGGTATAAATAAATCACATGTTCAAAGCATCTTCCCATGATCTGTCAACTACATTTACTATCGTCTTGGAGCCGAGAAATAAATCACATGTTCAAAGCATCTTCCCATTTGTTGGACGTTGGACGCATATACCCTACACCTTGAAAGCAACAAAATGGAGGCCCGTAAGGCTTATGAGGCACGAAACCAGAGGACTCCCAGCGTGGTTCAAGAGTTGAAAGCAGCTGTTCAACAATCTCAATCGAGAACACAGGTAACTACAATCAGGGAAAGAGCGAAATGAATAAACGATGTGATTAAACAAAATATCATGCTAAACGTGTCCTCCCTTTTGTCGCACGCGTTCGCCCCCGAATGAAACGGGCCCGCCAGCCCTTTCCTCAGCCACAGAAATGTGTGTTTCTATTTAAAAGAAAGATAGTCTATGAGGTTACGGGCGTGCAAATTTCAATCCTATGTTTTTCTGCAGTGGCTATAGCAATCTTATCTTCAATATTTCCTAAGACCTGCTCGGGGTACTGTATATTGGGTATCTGGGTATCTGCTTGAGACTCTTATTGTACTTTCTTCGTTTTGTTTACTTCCGACTGGAAAGAAGATTTCCTGCATGCCAATCTTAAACGACTGCAAGATTCTGCCCGAGGTTATGGCAATCATGTCCACCTAGCAAGAGGCTTGCTTAATTTTGTAACTTATTTGATTAAATTCGGTGCTTGTTACTTGATTAACTCTATTTTCATTGGTCGCCTAAGAGACTACCAGCGTTCCATGTGCAAAAACGCTCACTTCGTTATGATTAGAATTGGGGAAAGGAATGGGGCACAAGAGGAAAAGCGGACAAGACACCGCAAACTTAGCATCAAAAAGAATGATGGTGTCTCAGCCGCCTGCATTTACTGCCAAAATAACTCAATAATGAAGTGGCCTGGTAAACACTAAGTGTTCAGGATGAGAGTTGTACAATAAGAGACAATATTTTTAAGATAAAACTTAAGTGAAAAAACTTGAGCTAACTTTTTAATTGAACTTGAACCCTATTTCTTAATATGGTATTAAAACCCAATTTGCATAAGAAAAATCACCAATAACAGTAAAAAAAATAACATGCACCATGATAACTATTTTTTTTATAGAATTATTTAACCTAATTTAAACAACAAGTAATTTAATGTTTATGAAAAAATATTTGAATTCCTTTCTTTACTCAAATTTCCCTTGTTTATATAGCCTAAGAATCCATGGAAAAAAACAAGAAAAAAGAATAGACATCGAGAATTAATGCTTATTGTGTAATAAATTATGGTCAAAATGTGAAGACCAAGAGAGACAAGATGTGCTTAGGCTTTGGGTGATTATTGTTAGATTTTATATTATTGTTGGGCTTTTTAGATACTAGGCTTTGTTTTATTATTTCTTATAAATAAGGCCTAGGATTTTAACTTGTCAAAATCTAATCAAGTTAGGAATTTAAAGTCTAGTCAATATAGGAATCCAAAACCCACTCATACTAGGGCAAGAGATAGGTATAAATCCTAAACCTTATTCAAGAGGAAAGAGGAGGTAAAAAAAAAAAGAGAATTTAACGTACAATCCAAAAAAGGGGCGAGGAATTCAAGGATTTCTTAAAAAAAAAAAAAAACAACAAAAGTAGTGATAGACTTCTTATTATGTGATTCAAGATGTTTAGTTTAATTATTATTATTACTTTCACTTTATCTTTCATTATGTTATAAGTTTCTTTTGTTAGCTAAGATGTAACCTAACCATGATGTAAATTTCATAATTTTATATGTTCTATGAGAGATTATATTTATTTAATTTATATATTATTATGGTTAATACCTTTAGGTGATTGGCTACCAGTTGAATGATATGATATACATGTTAAAGAATAAAATGTTATAATATGCAATTACTTCTTATAATATATAAGTATGGATTAAATGTGGATAGAGATATACTATATTATTTGTATCACTTTCGATGATAAAACGGTTAAAAGATTCACTGTAAATCGAAAATATTCATGGATTTTAATGCACTTTTGTTTATTTCTATTTGTATAGAGATATAGTAGATTGATAAAATAAGTAGGTTTAATATATTTAAACACAAACATCTAAAGGTCAAGGTGTTGTATGGAGAAAGGCTCCAATCCTTGTGAGCACCGGCCGAAGAGGCCAGGCTGAAGGGTTTTGAATTGCGAGTTACTGGACTTCTGTTTGGAGCACCTGAGTGATTGAAGAAAGCTAAGAGGGTTTTATAAGACAATGCCATGGAGAAGGAGTATCGCCAAGGCAACGTGATACGGAAGGAGACACTGGAATATAATACTGATACAAAAAAACTCCGTATCCATTTGTAGAACTCCGAATCTACTGTTTAAGATTTTGTTTTTTTTTCATGATTACATGTAACACCGAGATAGGCATCATAATAATCGATTCAAAACGTGATTTCTGTTGTTTTGACTATTTGTGTACTACTGAAACATGTAACGACGAGAAGAAGTGATTGACACCAATCATCGCACATCTTTCCCTTTGATTAGCGGTTGAAAACAATTAATTATTTGATTAAAAAAGAAAGGAAAAACATTTAACATAATTTTTATTTAATCATTAAAAATTGGTGGTAGGAGTTGCGCAAACAATCACTTCTTGTCCGATCAGATAAAGAAAAGGCGTAAAAGTTCCGAAAGACACTGACTTTTCGTTTCAATCTGGTTATTGAGCAAGGAAGAACCAAATACAAATGGTTTTATGAACCCCCACGATTACTTTAAGAAGGTTCGCCTTAAGTTCGGTATCAAGAAAAACGTTCAACCTACTGCACCTATGCTCTATAGCTCACGATGTACTCATTGTATCTTCTTCTACCCACGTTCATGGCGTGCGTTCTTCGGCGGCTTACTGTGGCCAATGAGTTACACGGGCTGGGCTAAACAGCTTCCGCTGATCAAAAGAACATGTTAGCAAGCGTCCGAAAGAGCCTCCGAGTTGGACTCTAAGAACTCTCCACCACACTTCCAAGTCAGGACCCTACTTATTCGCTTTCTAGTATGGTCATTAAAAGTTCATAGGCATGAGACAAGAGTCCCACAGTAATGGAGAGGATGCCTTTTGACTTTTCCGTGCTTTTAGTCCAATCGCTTACGGACCAGAAAAATAAGGATTCGGCTACAAATGGTTTTACTTTTTACACATAACTCTGTTTCTATAGGGTTATTTTAATTATTTTAAGAAATAAATAATATAATTTTTATAAGATAATATTTTAAAAAATTACTTTTATATTTATTATTTATGTAACAAATCCAAAATAGCATGAGAAAAATTTCCTATATTAGAGTTATGATATAAACTAAGTATAATAGTATGAATTTTATGATTACAATATTTTGAAAGAGAATATTTGTGAGTTATATATTATTATGTTTAACGATCTTAAATAATTAATATTATTTAAATAATTTGATTTATATATCTAAGATTAAAAGGAGATGAAATGTAGTTACTTCTTATAATATATAACTATCAATAGATGTATACCATATTATTTGTGTGATTTTTCAAATAAGATAATCAAAAGATTTATTATAAATTGAGAATATTCATAAATCTTAATACACTTTATTTATCTCAATTTACATAAAGATATAGTAAATTAATAAATTAAATATATTTGTTCATACATAGATATAAGACAATAAATAAATTAGAAAGTTCTACTATCACCTAGATGTTATTAATCTTGCTAGCATAAGCCTTTGAATTTCATATCTAATGGTTATGATAAAATTGAACGCTTTAACATATTTTTCATATTTATTTTAGTCATTTAAATTTAGTTATTTTTAGTTTTGAAAGTTTGTGATAACTCTATTTTTATAAAGTTATTTTACCTAATTTAAGTGATAAATGATCTAATGCTTGTGAAAAAAATATTTGAATTCTTCTTTATTTACTTAAATATTTTTTTTTTATGTAACATAAGGAGGTATGGAGAAAAAAAGGACAAGCATGAAGAACCTGATATTTATTATGTGGCAAAATATGGTCAAAATATTAAGATCAATAAAATCAAGATGGGCTTAAGCTTTGGATGATTGTTATTAGATTTTTTTTATTGTTATTGAGTTTTCTAAATAATTAGAAAACCTAGTCATATTAAGAGTTCAAAGCCTAATTAATATAGGAGTTCAAAACCCAATTGTTCTAGATATCCAAAACCCAATTCTATTAGGATAGGAGATAGGTCTAAACCCTAGACCCTATTTAAGAGAAGATGATTGTTATTAGATTTTTTTATTGTTATTGAGTTTTCTAAATAATTAGAAAACCTAGTCATATTAAGAGTTCAAAGCCTAATTAATATAGGAGTTCAAAACCCAATTGTTCTAGATATCCAAAACCTAATTCTATTGGGATAGGAGATAGGTCTAAACCCTAGACCCTATTTAAGAGAAAATAAAAGGCAAAAGAGAAGGGAGGAGAAAATTCAACACAACTCAAGAGAAAGGCTAGGAATTCAAAGTTTTTTAAAGAGAAGGCAAAAATGATGACAAACTTCTTATTCTTTGATTTAAGATACCTTATTTTATTTCTATTATTGTTTCTCCTTAGTATTTTATTATGTTTTAGTTTACTTTTCTTAGAGTTACTATGTAACCTAATTATGATTGTATAAATCTTATGATTGTTATGTTTCATAAGATATTTTATTTATGTGAAATTGTATATTATTGTGTTTTATGTTTTTAAGTGATTAGCTACTACTTAAATAATATGATTTGCATGTTTGAGACTAATAGAAAATGATATGCAATTGCTTCTTGCAATATGTAACCATAAATTAATATGAATAGACATATACCATATTATTTGTGTGGATTTCAGTATAAACTAGGAATATTCATAGATCCTAATGCATTTGGCTTGTTTCAATTCAATTATAGAAATATAATGATTTAATGAACTAAATAGGTTCATTATACTTAGACATTTGATAATGAATAAATTAAGATACTATCATCACAAGATATTATCTCTCTTACAAGCATACATAATTTACATTAGTACCTAATAGTTATGGTGAAATTGAATACTTTAACATGTTTCATATATTTATTTTTATTAAATTTAGTTGGTTAGTTTATTCTCTATATTTAGCTTTAACATGTTTCATCGATATTATCTCTCTTGCATGCATACATAATTTACATTAATACCTCGTAGTTATGATGAAATCGGATGCTTTAACATGTTTCATATATTTAGTTTTATTAAATTTAGTTGGTTAGTTTATTCTCTATCAATTTGGTTTGGTAAATAAATTTTACGAGTTGTTTACCATTAGTAATTAGTTTATTGGGTATTGGATATGAGATGGAAGAGGAACAAAGTTATGAAAGAAAATTGGGAAAATGAGGAGGTAAGGTTGGTTGAGGCAAAACGTCGAACACGTGGTGGGCAGAAAGTTGAACACTGAAAAAATAGCTTTAATGGAAAAACGAAATTATTCCTTTTATACAACCAAGCAAGATTACAAGGGACACAACAAAGGAGATTCAAGAGAGTTGCAATCTCTTGAATACACAAGGACGAACTAACTCATACAACAATACTTTGAGGGAAAAAGAAAGGACTCACGGTTTAAACAACAAAGGAAGAACTTGGAACTGCCATTCCTAGAGAACTCTTGCTGGAGGACTCCGTTCACTCTCTTGCTTGACTGTTTTCTCTCTCTACCATTCTGCTCCTTTATGTGCTCTATGGTATTTATAGCTTCATAAAGTCGGTGCTTCCTTGTTCTTTAGCAAATACGGACTTCAAGCTTGTGGTTTGGAGAAAGCTTGGTGTCAAAGATCTTTTCTCGGTGTCAGAAGATAATTTTCCGGTGAAGAAGAAGCCTCTAGTGTTTTCTGGTTTGTTTTGTATATTTCTGTCATCGGGGAAGGAGAAGGAAGGAGGGAGAAGAGAGAGGCAGTCATGGGCTCCTTACCCTTTGGGCTTTCTTTCTTATTTGGGCTGATCAAGTTTAAACCCAACAATCTCCTCCTTAAACTTGATCATGCCCAAATTAAATCTTAGCCTTCTGAATTCTTCAAACTTTAATGGCTTTGTGAATATATTTGCTAGTTGATCTTCACTTTTGCATTAAGTCAACTTAATGACTCCTTTCTTCACTTGATCTCAAAGGAAATGAAATTTCATCTCAATATGCTTACTTTTCCCGTGAGAGATTGGATTCTTTGAAAGTGATAATGCTGACTTGTTATCCACATAGATTTCTGTAGGATCCTTCTACAGGCATTCCATCTCCATCAGCAAATTCCTTAACCATATTGCTTGACAAGCACAATGAGAAGCTGCGATATATTCCGCTTCACAAGTTGATAATGCTATCACATACTACTTTTTTGATGACCAAGAAAAGACTGTTGTCCCAAGACTAAAAGCACACCCAGAAGTACTTTTCCTTTCATCCTCATCTCTTCCAAAATCACTATCTGAATATCCAAATAAACTAACTTCCTTACAATTCTCATAAAGCAAACCATAGTCTATTGTACCTTTGACATACCTTAATATCCTCTTTGCTACCTTAAAATGAGCTTGTTTGGGAGTCTCCATATACCTGCTTACCAAACCCACTGCATACATAATATCTGGTTTTGTATAGGTTAGATATCTTAAACTCCCAACAAGACTTTTAAATATTTGCAAATCTACAACTTCTCCCACTAAATCTTGTTTCAACTTAGTACTTCCATCAATTGGTGTAGAAATTGGTTTGCAATCAATCATTTTAAATTTACTTAAAACTTGGTTTGCATACTTTTTCTGTGAAATAAAAATGCCTGCTTCTCCTTGAACCACTTCTACTCCAAGAAAATAAGACATCATTCCAATATCAGTCATTTCAAATTCTTTAAACATAGAATTCTTGAAGTCTTGAAACATACCTAGACAATTTCCTATGAAGATCATATCATCCACATACAAGCATACCATCAACATTTCTCCTTCCTTATTTTTCTTTGTGTATAAAGCATGCTCAAAAGGACTTTTCACTAAGCCATTCTTTACTAAATATTCATCAATCCTTGAATTCCATGCTCTTGGGGCTTGCTTTAATCCATATAATGCCTTTTTCAACTTATACACCTTTTCTTCTTGTCCTTCTTTTATATATCCTGGAGGTTGTTCTACATATACCTCTTCTTCTAGATACCCATTAAGAAAAGCTGATTTTACATCCATTTGGTATATTTTCCAACCTTTTGCTGCAGCTAAGGCTATAATTAATCTAATAGTATCTATCTTAGCAACTAGAGCAAACACTTCTTCATAATTTATTCCATACTTTGCTTATATCCTTTTGCTACTAATCTAGCTTTATATTTTTCAACCTTTCCTTCTTGATTTGTCTTTGTTTTATAAACCCACTTAACTCCAATTGCTTTGTGGCCCTTAGGTAAGTCTACTAACTCCCATGTATCATTTCTTTTTATTGCATTTATTTCTTCATCCATTGCCTTTTTCCATTTTTCACTAGCTGCAGCTTCTTCATATGTAATTGGATCACATTTAGCTAATAAGCAAAACAATGAGTAATTACTTACCTCTAGGGGTTGTGTTTCCTCATATATGTCTCCCAAACTTCTCATCTTTGATGAAGTTTCTCCAGGTCTATTGACTCCTCCTTGTCTCAACGAAGTTTGTTCACTTGTTGTTGCTTCTTGTTGGCCTTCTTCTTTTTCTCTACTTTTGTAGAATAGGTCTTTGATTAGCTTGTCTTCTTCATTCCATTTCCATTGTGCTTCTTCATCAAACTCCACATCCCTTGATAAAATCAGCTTCTTCTCATTTGGATCATACAACTTGAAGGCCTTTGATATTTTGTTGTATCCTACGAAGATGCACTTGATTCCTCGATCACCCAGCTTCTTTCTTCCTTGTTCTGGGACTCGAGCATATGCTATGCAGCCAAACACCTTGAGGTCACTTACGACTGGTTTGCTTCCACTTCATGCTTCATCTAGTGTTTTATCTTTCACGCTTTTTGTAGGACACCGATTAATCAAGAAGATTGCACAATCGACTGCTTCAGCCCAGAAACTCTTTGGTAGATCCTGGCTTTTCATCATGTTTTGCGCCATGTCAAGGATTGTCTTGGTTTTCCTCTCTGCGACACCATTCTGCTGTGACATATATGTTGCTATGAATTGGTGGATGATTCCTTCTGTCTTGCAGAAATTTTTGAACAGTTTGGAAGTATATTCTCCTCTGTCTGATCTGATTGTCTTTAAAGGCTCTCCAGATTGCTTTTCCACCATAACCTTGAACTCTTTAAACTTCTCCAATGCCTTCGATTTTTGCTTTAAGAAATACACCCAAGTTTTTCTGTTGAAATCATCAATGAATGAGATGTAATACCTATTTCCACCCAAGGAAGTAACATTAAATGGACCAGCAATGTTGGTGTGGACAAGCTGTAGCGGCCTCTTAGCTCTCCAAGAGTTTCTAGCTTCAAAACTCCTCCTGAATTGCTTCCCTTTCACACATGCTTCACATAACTCATCTGGATGATTAATCTCAAGCAAACCTTTAACCATATCCTTACTTGCAAGTAATTTTAATCCTTTAAAACCGAGGTGTGCAAATCTCAAATGCCAAAGCCAAGACTTATCATTCATTACAGACTTTAAACACTTAACTGATTCGGTTTGAAGGTTAAGTGTAAAAAGTCTATTTTTCTGCATTTCTACTTTGGCTATTAACACCCCTTCTAAATTTCTAATAGTTAAACCTCCAATTCTGAGGTTTATCTCATATCCTTTCTTTAATAATTGCCCGAGACTTATCATATTACTCTTTAAAGCAAGTACATAATAAACTTCATTAATAAACTTCTGCATTCCATCCTTAGCTCTAACCATTATTCTTCTTTTTCCTTCTACTGGTATTGTAGTATTATCTCTAAATCCTACTTCTCCTTTAACTGTCTCATCCAATTCATTAAAAAGCTCCTTATTTCCAGTCATATGATTGCTGGCCCCAGTATCCAAATACCAAACATTTCCTTTTATTGTCCTTTCTTCCTTAGAAGTTAATAGGACAGTTTGTTCATTTCTTGATTCTTCCTCCTTTATTAAGTGTGCCTCTCTATTTAAGTTGGTTCTACACTCTTTACTAATATGCCCATATTTTCCACACCTATAACATTTCGGTCTATTATTCCTTTGTGTAGAACCTCCTCTATCATTTCTTGAGGAGAAACCACCTCTTCCTCTACCTCTTGGTCCTTGGGCATTAGATCTTTGTTGTTCTTGATCCATATTATTACCTTGATAATTCCTTCCTCCAAATCTACCTCTTCCTCTATATCCTCCTCTAAAGTTTTCTCTATTTCCTCTTCCTCCACTATGACTTGAACTAGTTCTTAACTTACTCTGGAGAGCTTGCTCTAAAGTCTTTTCTTCTTCATCTTGTTTCATTCTAAATTCATGGGCCTTAAATGATCCTAATAGCTCTTCAATGCTTAGTTTAGAGAGGTCTTTAGATTCTTCAATAGCTGCTACTACATAATTAAATTTTTTATGTAAAGACCTCAAAATCTTTTTTATTACCTTTTCTTCAATTATACTTTCACCATTTCTCTTCATTTCATTCACTATTGACTGCACCTTTGTAACATAATCATCTACCGTCTCTCCATTACTCATCTTTAATTATTCAAATTCACGTCTAAGAGTTTGGAGTCATACCTTTCTAGATTTCTCCACTCCTTGGAAAGACTTCTGTAGAATCTCCCAAGCTTCTTTTGCACTCTTTGCTCCCAAAATCTTCTCAAAGGTTGCTTCATCAACTCCTTGGTAGATGATGGCCAAGGTTTCTTGATCTTGTTGTCTTTTCCTCTTAAGCTCCTTCTTTGCATTCTCTGACAAGGCTGATACATTTTCTGGTTCATGGAAGCCATCTTCAATGTAATTCCATAAGTCATGAGAGCCAAGGATCACTCTCATTTGGGTACTCCAATTCCCATAGTTGGTTTGGGATAACTTGGGTACTTGGACTTGGACAATGTTAGACATGTTTTAAGTGAACCTGTGAACCAGGCTCCGATACCACTGTTGGGTATTGGATATGAGATGGAAGAGGAACAAAGGTATGAAAGAAAATTGGGAAAAGGAGGAGGTAAGGTTGGTTGAGGCAAAACGTCGAACACGTGGTGGGCAGAAAGTTGAACATTGAAAAAATAGCTTTAATGGAAAAACGAAATTGTTCCTTTTATACAACCAAGCAAGATTACAAGGAACACAACAAAGGAGATTCAAGAGAGTTGCAATCTCTTGAATACACAAGGACGAACTAACTTATACAACAATACTTTGAGGGAAAAAGAAAGGACTCACAGTTTAAACAACAAAGGAAGAACTTGGAACTGCCGTTCCTGGAGAACTCTTGCTGGAGGACTCCGTTCACTCTCTTGCTTGACTATTTTCTCTCTCTACCGTTCTACTCCTTTATGTGCTCCATGGTATTTATAGCTTCATAAAGTCGGTGCTTCCTTGTTCTTTAGCAAATATGGACTTCAAGCTTGTGGTTTGGAGAAAGCTTGGTGTCAGAGATCTTTTCTGGGTGTCAGAAGATAATTTTCCAGTGAAGAAGAAGCCTCTAGTGTTTTTCGGTTTGTTATGTATATTTCCGTCATCGGGGAAGGAGAAGGAAGGAGGGAGAAGAGAGAGGCAGTCATGGGCTCCTTGCCCTTTGGGCTTTCTTTCTTATTTGGGCTGATCAAGTTTAAATCCAACATAGTTGGCTTAGTAATCACCAATCTCTGTGGAATGATATCTTATTCATTATTATATTACTTGTTTGCATGTTTACTTGTATTTAGAATTTCATTGAATAGTTTGTATTGAGAATCATTAATTTTAATTTATTCCCAATTTTTGTTTTGGATTGTTAGATAAACTTTAGGATAAGTTCACTATTAATAATTAATTAATCTAGTAATTAACAATTTTTGTAAAGTGATACTTTCCCATCATTATATTAGTTGTTTAATATGTTCATTTGCATGTAGAATTTCCATGAAAAAGTTTTTGGTGTTGTTGATGGGGAAACAAATTTAACCCATTTCAAACATATTTTGTACCTACCAATAGTTACTAATGATAATGACTCAATAATTAAAACTCTCAAAGGCACTTGTGCAATCATGATTTCATATAAAAAGACTTGAGCGAATTTATGTATCTTTTGAAATAGAAATCATTTGCTCATAAAAAATTATGTGTGTGAGATAAACTCAAAAGTTAGACTATCTACATATAAACCATCTATCATACCCATGGACTAGAATGCAAGGGTGACAACCGTTGGGTACGATAAAAAGTTTCTCCTTCCAACAACCTTATCTACCACTAGAAGACCATCTTAGTTGTTAATGGCTAGTCACTAAAATCACCTATCTACCATAACAAGGCCTTAAATTTGTTATGCAATTTAAAAGTTTAATTAGTTTATATATACTCGCAAGCAAGCTCATAAGGAACAATCATGAAAGCTCTAAGAAACTTGGGAGGATGTCTTAACTTGGGATTACTTTTTCCTTGTGAAAGAGAACTCAAGATAGTAGATTATTATGACATAAATTATTGAATTTGTGCAATGTCCAAGCATTCAATTACATGTTTTTATATCGATCATAACTACCATAGAAAACAAAGAAGCAATCTATCATTTCTAGATTATTAGCCAAATCAAAATCTCAAGCTATGGTAATAAGAATATGGGAAGTTATTTGGATAATGAATGCTCTAGCATCTCAACATTAGGATTGAGGGACTAGCTGAATTGAACTCTAATAATGTTGCACTTAATTGGCAGCAACAGGGTAGCTTACATAGTAAGCAAAAGCTTGATTTTTAATTTTTCCAAGTGTTCCTGAAAGATTTATACGCTTTCATAAAGCACAGATTTTACATGCTCTTGGAGACTTGTAAGGCAACTTTGGTCGTCATAACTATACAGCAAGGGAACGATTCTTGCAACATTAAAAGATGCCTTAGAGAAGGTTGCTGGAAATGGATTCAGAGCGAGGCACTCTCTATTTAAGTGCTTCCATGCTCGTCAGATCATACTAGCAACCTTTTGTCATCCCTCTTCGGTTGAGGAGCCTTGGTGTTCTTTCATGATAATGCTTTGGTTACGACAAAGAAATCTTTTTCATTTCAGATAACATTATTGTTAGCACATACCGCCCTTTTTAGAGACTCTATTGGGTTCCACCCATGCCTTTGATATATCTCATAGCTAATTTCATTGGTGATATAATAAAGCGCCTTGAAACATCTCTTCATGTCCTTGGTTGATTGCTCCATACCAGCAACATCCCAACTGCAATCAACAATTTATTAATGAACATGAGTTGCCAAGGAAAGTGAAAATTAATCCTTTAGTAGATGCATACTTATTGACAACTTTTGTGAAGAGAGTCAGCTCTTCAACTGTTCCATACATATCGAAGATGTCATCTATTATGTAGATGAGAGAAATGGGTTTTGTGAGTTCAACCCTTTCATCTGACAAGGTTGGCTCTATAAGACACACCATTGAACAAATGTACCATTTGAGTGGTTGGTCCCTAGCAAACTTTAGCTCCTTAGACAAACCAAGATCTGTCCACCATCTATGATGACAAAGTTTGACGTTAGAGTTAAATAATCTTCAAAATAAGAATGTAAAAGTTGAAGCCATGAAACTTACTCGAAAATCCAAACAATTTCCTTTTGGTGTATGGATTGGACCATATTGAAATCCACTTTTGCCAATAGTTGTAGATCATTTGTCCATCCATTTGTCTTAGGAAAATCACTTAAAAAGCTTTTCACCATGAATCTCTGCAAACTTTTGTGATAAGGATTCCTCAAAGTCTTCCCAACAACTCTGAGCTGGTTCTCATCAAGTTGTATAAGCAGTGCATTCAGGGCTGTTCACTCAAATTTCCAAGTTCATCTAATATGTCTTCACCTTCTATACTTAGCTGTGAAGCTTCATATAGAGCCATTAATCCATTAATGTCTTCAGTGAGCTCTTTCTTGAGCTTTCCCTCCTTATTCTTGAACTTGTTAAATACATCTGTTGGACAAGGATAAATATCATCAATTCTAATATAACTTAAATTGCAATAGTGGTAAAGGAGAGCAATACCCACCGGTAGACACATAGTGGCCCTGTTGTCTCAATAGTCGAAAGCGTAGTGCAGTTTCATGAAGCTCATAACCGCAGTCACCATGAGCGATGTATTTTACATAATGGCTATCCAAAATTGCTTCAATTTCTTCCTTAAAGTAGTTGTCAACACCCAGGCGTTGAACCGCATCAACCATGCATATACTTCCAAATGAATCTTCCCCTGTTTTCTTCAGCTCATGTCTGCATGCTTCTTTAATTTGTCCGTGTTGGACATTAACACAGCCCTGCAGTAGAGAAAGATTATCAGCATTAGAAAATGAAATCTTCCAAGCTCTTGTGAAGTGGGAATATGGATAAACAGACAACAATTACAATATTGTATCTGATGCCCTCCTCCGGTTGCCCTATGAGGGTAGAATCGGATGTGTGATCTTGAGGGATGCTCCAACTGTATTCAGCAGTATTGAAAGAGGTCAGTTTGTGTGGAATTTCGCTTGGAGCTACATGGGTATTGGGGAAGGCTAAGGGGTGTCTGGGAGACAATGCCATGGAGAATAAGAATCACAGAGATAGCGACTGAGAGAGGATGGGGAAAGGAAAATTTTCTTTGTGAAATTCGATGATACCTGCGACGTATTCGTGATCCTATTTATAGCATTGAAATGAGTTGAAAGGTATAGTGGCATGATCTTTCAACTACATTTGCTATTGTCTTGGAGCCGAGAAATAAATCACATGTTCAAAGCATCTTCCCATGATCTGTCAACTGTTGAAACTAACACGTAATGGGGTCACGGGTTGGTTAAAGAGAAATTTCCAGCAAGTGTACTTAAGTGTTCTGTTTCTTTTCTGGGGCAGAGCAGTGGGACTAGTCAAGTAACGTAGACAACAAGCTATTTGTGCAGAGAAACGTGCTGTAACTGCAGTTAATCATGTTTTTTTTTTTTCAGTCTTTACTGAACCTTTTGAGTATTGTTTGCTGTATTTTCGTTCTAGTTAATGGCGTGTTGTATTAGCTTTCTGTTTTACTTAAGTGAAGCACAGTTGCTTGTTATTTGTGCTGTTTGAAACTTTGTCTTGGTCGTTCAGTAGGAAACCTTCTCTTGAGCTTGTATTCCTCTTGAAACTGAATAGAATCAAGTGTTCAGCAAGCCTCTTTCTTTGTTTTAGTTTGTGAAAAACTCCCACTGCATTGCGGCCCGTGAAAGTGTAACAGTGGTATCACCGCTCCAGGTTCATCTTTTTTACTTCCGCAAACTCAAACCGATTCAGATAGTCATGGCCTCAACCCCCTTTTCCTTATCTACTTCGTCTGGTTCATCTTCTTCTGGGTCCTCCTCATCAACAAATCAACTCTTTCCCAACTCTCAACTACCATTACCCATTTTCAATGATAGAAATTACTTGTATTGGTCCACACGTATGTCTCCATACTTCAAGCTACAAGGAGTGTGGGATCTTGTTGATAAGGGGGAGCCTAAATTTGCAGATGAAGAGACTCTCTCGCCTGCTGATAGAGAACGATTCAGAAGGCATCAGGAGCAAGATTTGAAAGCCCTGATTGTTATCCAGTCAGCTGTAACAGAAGAGGTTTTTGAAAGGATTGTTGAGGCCACAACAACTCATGGGGCATGGACGCTGCTAAAGGATGAATTCATTAGTAATCCTAAGGTACGTCGTGTCCGTATACAAGCTTTAAAAATAGATTTAGAATTACTTCAAATGAATGAGCATGAAAGTATTATGGAGTATTATGGTAGAGTAAATTCTGTTGTTGCTCAAATCCGGTCCCTAGGAGGTGAAGTGACTACAAGTAGAGTGGTTGAAAAGATTCTCATAAGCTTGACTCCCAAATTTGATTCTATCGTAACTACCATAGAGGAGACCAAAGATTTTACTACCATGTCAGTCAGTGAACTCATAGGGTCTCTTGAAGCCTTTGAGAAACGTACCTCTAGAGGTAAAGAGCTAGTTTCGATTGAGTCAGCCTTAAAAACTAAACTTGATCTCTCCAATAGGGATGATGATGGCCAGAAAAGTGTTGAGGTTAAACTAGAAAGTAAGGGACGTTATCCTCCTTGCAAGGTGTGTAAAAGAACAAACCACCTTGAGAAGTTTTGCTGGATGAAGGGAAAACCACAGTGTAGGTTCTGTCAAAAGTTTGGTCATCTTGAGAAAAATTGTAGATTGAAATAAGCTCAACAAGCTAATCTTCTAGAAGAGACTGAACCTGTCTTGTTTTGTGCCACAGTTCCTTATGTTGCAGTGTCTAAGGAACAAAATTTATGGTATCTAGATAGTGGTTGTAGCAACCACATGACATATGATGAAAAGATTTTTTCTTATCTAGATAGATCCGTAAAGACTAGAGTTAAGCTTGGAAATGGGGAACATATTGAAGTGGTAGGAAAAGGAAATATCACAGTTCACACATCTAAAGGAGAAAGATCTGTTAGAGATGTTATGTTGGTGCCAAGCTTGAGTTCTAATCTTCTAAGTGTGGGGTAGATGGATGAGAATGGCTATATGCTTGTGTTTAGAAACAAAAAATGTTCAATCTTTGATGAGAATGATCTTACACAGTCCTTAGCAGAAGTAGAAATGATGAACACTAGAATCTGCCCTCTTAAGCTTCATTATTCTCTACCATTAGCCGTACCAAAAGCTATGAGTGTAAAGATAGATGAAATCTGGTTGTGGCATAAGAGATATGGTCATTTGAACTTTGAGGCTTTAAAGAAGTTGCATGAAAAGAGTCTAGTGAAGGGGCTGCCTCGGATAAAAGCTTCTGGAGTTGTGTGTGGAGGATGCCAAATGGGGAAGAGTCATAAACTTCCTTTTCCAATCAGTTCTGAGAATAAAAAGACAAAGCCATTGGATTTACTCCATACGAACATATGTGGTCCTATGCAAACTAGCACCTGTCAAGGAAATAGATATTTCCTTCTGTTCATTGATGACTCCACAAGAATGACGTGGGTTTTCTTTCTCAAAGAAAAATCTCAAGCTTTTAATTACTTCAAGCAACTCAAAACCCTGCTGGAAACTGAGACAGACAGACGAATCAAGAAGCTAAGATCAGATCAAGGAGGGGAATTTCTTTCTAAGGAGTTTACCACTTTCTGCACTGAAGCTGGAATAGAGAGACAGCTAGCCACACCTTACAGCCCTCAGCAAAATGGTGTGGTTGAGAGGAAAAATCGCACTGTAATGGAAATGGCACGCAGCATGCTAGAAGAGAAGAAGGTGCCTTATAAGTTTTGGGGAGAGGCTGTTAATACAGCAGTCTATATCCTCAACTGAAGTCCCACAAGTGCAGTAGAGGGTAAAACTCCATGGGAGGCTTGGACAGGAACAAAGCCCTCAGTGGAACATCTAAGAATCTTCGGATCTCTCTGTTATGTGCATGTTCCAAGTCAGACAAGACACAAGCTGCAGAAGAAAGCTGAAAAAGGAGTGATGCTTGGATATAGCCTAAACTCGAAAGCATATCGAGTTTTTAACATTGATCAAAACAAGCTTATGGTTACAAGAGATGTGGTGTTTGAAGAATTGGGTTCATGGAATTGGGAAGAAAAGAAAGAAGAGTATCAAGATGCAAATATTCCAAATCTGTGGAGAAATGAAGCTGGCAATCAACCTGAAACTTTTGAACCAACAACACCGATTCATGGTACAAGCTCAGCTCCTCAACCAGAAATTTCTTCACCTAAAGAAGTTCTTGATAGTAGAAGACCATCTGATGTTACTCCAATCAAGATGAGGTCTCTTGAAGATATATATGAGTGTTGTAATCTCTCAACATTGGAGCACTATTCTTATGAGGAAGCAGCCCAAGATGAAGGCTGGAGAGCAGCCATGGAGGAAGAGATCTCAACCATCCAAAAGAATGAAACTTGGGAGCTGGCCAACCTCCCAAATGGTAAGAGATCCATTGGAGTTAAGTGGATCTTTAAGACTAAACTAAATGCAAATGGAGAGATACAAAGGCTGAAGGCTAGGTTGGTTGTGAAGGGGTATGCTCAAACTGCTGGTGTGGATTATGGAGTGACCTTTGCTCCGATAGCAAGGTTGGAAACTATTCGAATGATTGTCTCTTTGGCAGCACAAAAGAATTGGAAGATCTTCCAACTAGATGTGAAGGCTGCTTTTTTGAATGGAGAGTTATCTGAAGAAGTATTTATTGATCAGCCTCAAGGGTTCCAAGTTAAAGGGCAAGAAGGGAAAGTCTTAAGGCTCAAGAAGGCTCTTTACGGGCTAAAGCAGGCACCAAGAGCATGGTTCAGCAAGATCAGTTCTCACTTTATACAGCACGGGTATTCAAGGAGCCCAAGTGAACCAACCTTGTTCTTGAAAAAGGAAGGTAATTCTGTTTTGGTAATTTCTCTTTATGTAGATGATTTAATCTACACTGGAAATTGTGATAAAATGCTCAGAAGGTTTAAGGATGAGATGATCAAATCATTTGAAATGAATGATCTTGGTATGATGAATTACTTTCTTAGGTTAGAAGTCACGCAGACAGACAAGGGAATCTTTCTCTCACAGACAAAGTTTGCTAAGGAGTTGCTGATTAAGTTCAACATTGTAAATTCTAGACCTGTGCCAACTCCATTAGTTCCTGGAGAGAAAGTTGCATCAGTAGATGATTCTGGTGAAGCTGAAGGAACTATCTATCGGAGCCTCATTGGAAGTCTTCTGTATATGGCAACAACAAGGCCAGATATTTTGTTTTCGGTTTCCCTTCTATCACGGTTTATGCAAAAGCCCATGAAGTCTCATTTTTGCAAGGCTAAACGCATTTTGCGTTATATCCAAGGAACTGTGAATCATGGAATTTGGTATGAAGCTGGAAAACCGATAAAGCTTAAGGGATATGTAGATAGTGACTGGGCTGGCAACATAAGTGACTTTAAAAGCACCACTGGCTACATTTTTACTCTTGGGTCAGGGCTTTTCAGTTGGTCATCAAGAAAGCAATCCTCAGTTGCATTATCCTCGGCAGAAGCCGAGTATGTTGCTGTCTCTGCAGCTGCTAGCCAATGTGTTTGGTTAAGAAGGTTGCTAGCAGAAATGGGACTTGAGCAGTTCAAAGGAACAACCATCTCGTGTGATAGCAAGTCTGCTATTTCTATGGCAGAGAACCCAAATCAACATTCCAGAACCAAGCATATCAAGATCAAAATTCACTATGTTCGAGAGGTAATTGAAGAAGGTGAAATCAGTTTGCAATTCTACAGAAGTGAAGATCAACTTGCTGATATTCTCACAAAATCTCTAGGCACAACACACTTTGAGAAGCTCAGGGAACTTATTGGAGTAACCGTGATCCCCATTAAGGAGGGGTGTTGAAACTAACACGTAATGGGGTCACGGGTTGGTTAAAGAGAAATTTCCAGCAAGTGTACTTAAGTGTTCTGTTTCTTTTCTGGGGCAGAGCAGTGGGACTAGTCAAGTAACGTAGACAGCAAGCTATTTGTGCAGAGAAGCGTGCTGTAGCTGCAGTTAATCATGTTTTTTTTCAGTCTTTACTGAACCTTTTGAGTATTGTTTGCTGTATTTTCGTTCTAGTTAATGGCGTGTTGTATTAGCTTTCTGTTTTACTTAAGTGCAGCACAGTTGCTTGTTATCTGTGCTGTTTGAAACTTTGTCTTGGTCGTTCAATAGGAAACCTTCTCTTGAGCTTGTATTCCTCTTGAAATTGAATAGAATCAAGTGTTCAGCAAGCCTCTTTCTTTGTTTCGGTTTGTGAAAAACTCCCACTGCATTGCTGCCCGTGAAAGTGTAACATCAACTACATTTACTGTCGTCTTGGAGCCGAGAAATAAATCACATGTTCAAAGCATTTTCCCATTTGTTGGACTTTGAAGGCATATACCCCACACCTTGAAAGCAACAAAATGGAGGCCCGTAAGGCTTATGAGGCACGAAACCAGAGGACTCCCAGCGTGGTTCAAGAGTTGAAAGCAGTTGTTCAACAATCTCAATCGAGAACACAAGTAACTACAATCAGGGAAAGAGCGAAATGAATAAACGATGTGATTAAACAAAATATCATGCTCAACGTGTCCTCCCTTTTGTCGCACGAGTTCGCCCCCGAATGAAACGGGCCCGCCAGCCCTTTCCTCAGCCACAAAAATGTGTGTTTCTATTTAAAAGAAAGATAGTCTATGAGGTTACGGGCGTGCAAATTTCAATCCTATGTTTTTCTACAGTGGTTGTAGCAATCTTATCTTCAATATTTCCTCAAACCTGCTCGGGGTACTGTATATTGGGTATCTGGGTATCTGCTTGAGACTCTTATTGTACTTTCTTCGTTTTGTTTACTTCCGACTGGAAAGAAGATTTCCTGCATGCCAATCTTAAAAGACTGCAAGATTCTGCCCGAGGTTATGGCAATCATGTCCACCTAGCAAGAGGCTTGCTTAATTTTGTAACCTATTTGATTAAATTCGGTGCTTGTTACTTGATTAACTCTATTTTCATTGGTCGCCTAAGAGACTACCAGCATTCCATGTGCAAAAGCGCTCACTTCGTTATGATTAGAATTGAGGAAAGGAATGGGGCACAAGAGGAAAAGCGGACAAGACACCGCAAACTTAGCATCAAAAAGAATGATGGAGTCTCAGCCGCCTGAACTTACTGCCAAAATAACTCAATAATGAAGTGGCCTGGTAAACACTAAGTGTTCAGGATGAGAGTTGTACAATAAGAGACGATATTTTTTAGATGATACTTAAGTGAAAAAACTTAAGCTAACTTTTTAATTGAACTTGAACCCTATTTCTTAATATGTTCATAAAACCCAACTTGCTTAAGAAAAATCACCAACAATGGTGAAAAATAGCATGCACCATGATAACTATGTTTTTTATAGAATTATTTTACTTACTTTAGACAACAAATAATTCAATATTTATGAAAAAATATTTGAATTCCTTTCTCTACTCAAATTTCCCTAGTTTATATAGCCTAAGAATGCATGGAAAAAAAAAAAAAGAATAGACGTGGAAAACTTGATGCTTATTGTATAATAAATTATGGTCAAAATGTGAAAACCAAGAAAGTCAAGATGCACTTGGGCTTTGGGTGATTATTGTTAAATTTTATATTATTGTTGGGTTTTTTAGATATTAGGCTTTGTTTTATTATTTCTTATAAATAAGGCCTAGGATTTTAACTTATCAAAACCTGATCAAGTTAAGAGTTTAAAGTCTAGTCAATATAGGAATCCAAAACCCTCTCATACTAGGGTAAGAGATAGGTCTAAATCCTCAACCTTATTTAAGAGAAAAGAGGAGGCAAAAGAAAAAAGGGAATTCAACGTACAATCCAAAAAAAGGGCTAGGAATTCAAGGACTTCTTTAAAACAAAAACAAAAACAAGAAGCAATGATCGACTTCTTATTATGTGATTCAAGATGTTTAGTTTAATTCTTATTATTACTTTCACTTTCTCTTTCATTATGTTCTAAGTTTCTTTTGTTAGCTAAGATGTAACCTAACGATAATGTGAATTTCATAATTTTATATATTCTATGAGATACTATATTTACATAATTTATATATTATTATGGTTAAGACTTTTAGGTGAGTGACTACCACTTGAATAATATGATATATATATTGAAAGATAAAAGGTTATAATATGCAATTACTTCTTATAATATATAAGCATGGATTAAATATGGATAGAGATATATCATATTGTTTGTGTCACTTTTGATGATAAAATGGTTAAAGATTCATTGTAAATCCAAAATATTCATGGATTTTAATGCACTTTTATTTATTTCTATTTACATAGAGATATAGTATATTAATAAACTAAGTAGGTTTGCTATACTTAGACATAATATAGTAAAAAAATTAAAAAATTTAGCCATCATATAGGTACTATCATTCTTGTAGGCATAAATAGTTGCAATTTATATTTAATGGTTATGATGAAGTCAGATACTAACATATTTTTGGAACTGAATTTACTCATTTAAATGCAATTGTTTTTATTTGTGAATTTTTACTTTGAAGTTTATCAACTTTAATTCATTCACCACTCTATTTTGATTTGTTAAATAAGTTTTAGAATTAGTTTACTATTAACATTTAATTAGTCAAGTGATCATCAATCTTTGTGAGACAATACTTTCTTGTTATTATATTACTTATTTGATATATTCACTTATGTTTAGAATCAGTCACCCCCAACTCACGAGCTTCTTGTACCAATAAAATATCATTCTCGATTCTAGCCTAAAACTGATCATAAAGCATTTACATACGATGAGCGAGAATGGCAAATTTATGTTCCATTCATTCTACCATTTTTTCGACACAGATCACTTAGCTCTAGGGTTTTCGTCAAATCTACTAAAAGCACAAAGAATTTGCAATACAACTCAAATCAGTAGATTAATAGATACAGGATTGAGTAATAAGCATAATAATCAGTAGAGTAAGAGAAAGCAAACTGGTTGAAAATGTTGGCTCTTCTGTGCAAGTCGTTCTCTAAGCACCGGCAGCGTCCCTATGCCTTTTACAGCGGCTCCCGTCCATCTGACCGTTGCTTATCAAGGAAATGGACTTGACAACACTCAAACGGCTGAAAAACCTTCACAGGACGATCAACTATAGCTTCTGCAAATCGTTCCACTCGATTAGCAAGGAGAGAAAAATTGCGTGAGCTTGAAGTGGCTAGCGTGATTTTACATATTTCAGAGTGATTTCTCGAGCTGCGCACTTTCATGCCTGACGTAATTTTGTTTTTTTTTTTTTTTTTTTTTACTTTTTTGAAACAGGGAGGTTGACGTTCTTAGTTATATTGATAGATGTCAGACCTACTAGAAAGATACATATAATAAGGCATAACAATTAACCTCTCATAACATAAATTGAATGCAAAATTTTAAAGAATTAAAAGCATAGTTGACTAACATAGAAGTGTAATCATTAGTGGAAAATAAAATATTATATTGATTAAACCTTAACATAAAGTAAAATTAACTTTGTTTTAAACGGGTCTATAGTACTTGAGAACTAGTTGATCTTTCCATTAAATTTTCTTGTGATGGCTTGGTAAAGAGCTAAGAATTGAAAAAACTTACAACCCTATTACTAAATGTCCAAACTTAGCCACTTCACACAACTTCACAGAGGCTGAACAGCTTTTCCACTTGCTATTAGAAAACCTAATTTTTATGTAAAATCTAGTTGAAGGGAAGAAGGTATTTTTTTTTTCACATTAACCACTCCATAAGCTTATATCTTAGTAATGTAGGACAACTCAACACCAACATTGAACATGCTCCCTCACTACAATGGTCCAACTTGGACCATACCACGGTGCCATTTTTACTATGCAAATTTTGAGCTAGACCAAACTCATGTCCATGAAGTGCTAAGAGAGGATTGGACTTTAATATCATATTAGAAAGTCCAATCCTTCCATAAATGCTAGTTTAAAGGAAAGAGATATTTTTTACATGCAAATCATTCCACAAGCCTATATCTTAACAATGTGAGGCAATTACACACTAATATGGACTGCTTTGCAACCAACCTACCTTGTGTTAACACATATTGAACTTTGTAGGTGTGTCGAACATAACCGGACCATACGGACTGATCCGTTCTTTCATGGGCTGATATGTATTATGAATTTTTTGCATATTTTGGTCCAATAAAAGAAAAAAGTCCATAGAAGCATTAATCTAAATGCTAGCTCAAATATAAGATGATCATAAAAAAATATTATTCTAAATATCACAACACTTAGCACTACGTGCACCACAAGCGCTTCTATGAACTCGAAAGTGTGGCTAGAAACGAACACGCTATGCTAGTTGCTCAAGCAACTGAAAGTAAGGCTGACACATACAACGAAGACCTTTAGGATCAACCAAAGTGGAGAAGCATCCACCTTACCTCCAGACAAGCGGAGTCATCACACTCTCACGTCAAGTAGGAGGACTGAGGTGAAAGAAGAAAACGAAGAAAACGAAGAAAACGGAGTCATCACACTCCTGCAATGGGTTCCTATTGAGACCACCAACTAGGAGGACTAACGTGGAAAGAAGAAAACGAAGACTTAGTGGACAAAGGACAAAGCGACATCTCTTGTGGGGATCGACCCTTGACTTCTCTAAGCCTTAAGAAACTAACAAGAAACTTAATATTGGAGATATGGCTCAGTAAAACTTGTATGGGCACACGGCCCCCTTTTGAGATGTATGGTGTACGCCACTATTGAATAAGTGTTCTATTTAATACACTAAATCCACTATTATCTAAATTGTTGTTTCGTGCCCTATTCTGATTTTCTTCTCAAAGGACAACCATATTGGGGGAAATAAGTATGTGAGAATTCCATCTGGTCGGAGGCACCAATGCTCTACAACAGAGGACCATGCCATGTGAATTCTTTTAGATCTGCTAGCTTTTTTCTTTTTCTTTTTTTGTTGTCCAAATCATATCCATTGATTGAGCGCAAATCATCAACATGCTTAAATCAAACAATTGGGTTTTGGAAAAATTCGTCGTTGCTATTTGGAAAGGAACCTTCAATGAATACCAGAGAAGCCAGATTCCAAGCAGATGAAATATAAAGAAAAACAGAGAATTAGAAGGAGAAAAAAGGAGAAGAACACAGAGCAAGAAAATTAACAAAGAAAGTTGGCAGATTTTTGTTGTATTTCTTTTAGTCTCTTTTTTAACGATGAATTAATGTTTTTTAAAAATGATTCTTCCTCTTTGGTGCTGCGCCTGGGAGCATGGAGATGAAGGAAGCCCATAAGAGTTTGGTTTTGTAGATACTTTAGAACATATTTTATAAGAAGGTAACTATGGAGACGGAGATGGAAAATTTGGTGGAAAAGGTGTGTAAAAGACAAAAAAAGAAAAAGGTTGCATATAAATGTTTAAAACTAAAATAAAATTAACTTTTTATGATAAAATTACTTTACATGCTAACTTTTTATTATATAACTTGTTCACCAGTTAAGTTTTCATCACATGAACTAATTTTTTATATTATATCTTTTATTTTAATTTTCTGATCTTAATTAAATTCTTAAAGTTATAATTCAATTTAAAAGTGTACCTAGAATTTTGGAAATCTTAGACAAAGATTTTAAAACATAATTGGCCCAACAGTCACAGAAAAGGCCCTATCACATCAATCGTCAACTTCGGTCCCATGAAAAGTCCTAGATTCCCGCTAGACCCTATTGAACGTTGAAAGCATACTTACGGACAAACGGAGGGTAAGTGGACGACATGTTGAAAGCGTAGTGCCCAACAAACGGACGTAACGTGAAAGATGCCTTCTGCTTCGTCCACATCTTGAAAACATAGTTCCCGACAAACGGACGTAACTATGGGAACACGGCTAATAGTACAAGACAACCTTAGCCAATTTGCCAAAAGAAGATAAAAAAAAAAGTTTGTTTTATTCTTTGTCCTTTTTTCATTCCAAACTACATACGAGATACAAGAGCTAGCAATATTACAGACGCTACTCTATCTCCCACGTAAACCTGATATATAAAAAGCCTGGTTATATACCATGCGCCGATTTTGTTTCCAAGCCGTTTTTGAAATTTTAGGGTATGAGATGTCTACCAAAAGATAGAGGCTATTTCTGCACCACAAATATAGAGAGATTTTACTTGACCGTAGCTAACTGGTCCACAAGCCTCCGCTGGTTTGCTAAAGAAAGAACAAGCCGGGATTCTTAAGGGTTCACTACAATGGCATGCCATCAAAAAGCAAGAAATTCATGTGCTGCTCGAGGCTTGGAAGTGAATGGTCGTTGTCATAACTGTACAACAATGGAACCAGTCTTGCAAGATTAAGGGACGCTTCAGTGAATGTCTCCGAAAATGGATTTGGACGGAGGCACTGTTACGGGCTGACTTGGGCCAAGACAAGTGTGGGCTTTATAATATCAAGTCTGGATAGGAGGCTCGGTAATAAGTGGTAGAAGGTAAAGACAATAAAAGGCAACTTTTGGGAGAGGGGCAGAACATTCTGGAGAGAAGGAGTTTGGGTGCTGTCTCGCGTGAAAGAGGCGTTTGGTGGCAACCTCCAATAGAAGTTGTAGTTCGGTGTTCCGGTGGTGGTAGCCTCCTATAGAAGCTGTGTATGTGTTTCTACTTTCATGTATTGCTCTTTGGTGTGTAGTTATGTCCATGTGTTTTCTATGAAGGTTGTGTAAGGATTTCGTGTGCTAGTATTGTGGGTGTTGTGGGATGTTAGTTGACTTTTCTGTGTAATCCTCGTGGTGGGTCATGGTTGGAGTAACTATGAAAGAGATTGGGGTTATTCCTTGTTAACTAGTTGTTATAATAGTTGGAGACTTGCCGTGGTAGTTGTGATTATATGTTTGTGAAGTTGATTAATTGTTATAATAGTTGGAGACTGGCCATGGTAGTTGTGATTGTATGATTGTGAAGTTGTGTTAGGTTATTTGTGGATTGTAACCATTGGACGAGCAAGGAACAACAGGAAACAGAACAAACGTTATCTGTCCAACTCAGATCCTGGTCCTAATTCTGATAGTTCGTTATCAAAGGACTTGTCCTGTAACAATTTGGTATCAAAGCCAATGGCAGATTTGTTAGCACAAGCCATCCATGCAGAACTAGAAAAAAGGTTTGTGCAGCATAACTCCGAAATAGAGAGAAGGTTTGCTCAACAGAGTTCTGAGTTTGACAAACGCTTTAACCAGCAAAGCCGTGATTTTGAAGGGAAGTTTAATCAAATTGTGAGTTTATTACAGGAAATCAATACTAAAAAGGGTCATAGTAAGGAAGATGTTTTTGATTCGGACAAAAAGATTAAAGTGGAGCAAGAAGAGGACATAGAGAATTCCCAACAGAACAAAGAAAAAAAGGAAAGTAAATCAGTAAAGGTGGAGGGTGATGATGGTTGGGGGGAGGAACAGGGTTATCGAGGATGTTGTAGAGAAGGCCAACCCAAGGTTAATGTTGTGCGGTTTGATTTTCCCAAATTTAAAGGGGGAGAGGATCCAACAGGTTGGATATGTCGGGCTAACAATTTTTTTCGATATCATAGAATGCCAGAAGCAAATAAGGTCTTAATTGGATCATGGCACTTTGAGGAAGGAGCTTAATTCTGGTTTGAAGTGTACCAGTGGAAATTAGGAGATCAGCAACTAACATGGCCAATGTTTACAAAGGCATTGTTGGCTTGGTATGGCCCTACCATTTATGAGGACTTCTTTTGTGATTTGTTAAAGGTATTCCAAACAAGCTCTGTGGCAGAATATGACGAGGAATTTACTAAGATGCTAGTGCGGGCAGATGAATTGACAGATAAACAGCAAATGGGGTGTTATTTAAGGGGCTTAAAGGAATCCTTAAGGCGTAAAGTGAAGGCTAGAAGACCAACTACTTTAGATGAAGCAATGGGTTTGGCAAAATTGTTTGAGGAAGAGGTAGGATATGGTAAAGTGAGCAAATCCTCATATTCATTTGAGTACAAGTCTAAGGATAGAGAAAGTAAAAAGGAATTTCCAAAGATGAATCTAAATAAGAAGTTATCTCCTAAGGATATAGAGGAGCGAAGATTAAAAGGGTTATGTTTTAAATGTGATGAAAAGTTTTCCCCAACCTATAAGTGTAAAAAGAAATTATAAATGATGGTAGGAGAAGAGTCAGATGGGGAAGAAAATGAAGAGGAAATGGTAGAAGAACTTATAGATGTGCCGCCAAAGATCACTCTCAACACCCTATATGGTTCCACAACTCCAAGGACGATAAGATTCATGGGGAAGATTGGAGACAACAGAAACATGGTGTGTTTATTGATGGATTCAGGTAGCACTTATAATTTTTTGAGTAGTAAACTAGCCCAGAAGTGGGGGCTAATTCCTAAGCCAAGTAAAAATCTGAATGTAGAGGTGGCTAGTGGGGACACCTTAAAGAGTGAAGGAATATGTAGACGGGTAATACTAATAGTACAAGGGATAAGGATGAGCGTGGATTTCTATTTGTTGGAGTTAAGAGGTCCAGAGGTAGTTATTGGCACTCCATGGATGCGTTCTTTAGGAAAAGTCACTTTTGATTTGGATGAGCTTCAAATGACTTTCAAGGTGGGTGATAAAGAGTTTATGTTACAAGGATTGAGAGCTGGGGAGAATAAACTGATTGAAGAATAAAAGATGAATAAGGAATTAAGGCATAATCCAGAAGGGGTTCTTCTACACATACGGATGATTCCTAAAGAAGATTTTGAATTTCAATTGATGGTAGTGGCTGGAAGAGAGTTGAGGTTAAATGATGAAGAAGAAGGATAGGACATAAAAAAGTTAGAGAAGTTATTAATTGAGTATGGAGATCTCTTTGAAACACCAACTGGGTTACCACCATAACGAAACTGTGACCACAGATTTCCTGTTAAGTTTGGAAGTGATTCGGTAGCATCAAAACCATACCAATACCCCTACTATCAAAAGAATGAACTTAAAAGGATGGTAAAAGAATTACTAGATAACGGGGTTATCCAGCCAAGCACTAGCCCATACTCATCACCAGTTTTGTTAGTCAAGAAACAAAATGGGTCTTGGAGACTTTGTGTAGATTATCGTGCCCTTAACAAGCAAACTATCAAGGATCGATTTCCCATTCCCACAGTAGAGGAGTTAATTGATGAATTGAAGGGAGCCACTTATTTCACTAAGTTAGACTTGCGGTTAGGGTATCATCAAGTAAGAATGCACCCCGATGACGTGTATAAGACAGCCTTCCAAACCCATTAAGGGCATTATGAGTTTTTGGTGATGCCATTTGGGTTGCCTAGTGCCCCTTCGACCTTTCAAGCATTGATGAACACTACTTTTAATGAGTTTTTAAGGAAGTTCGTTCTAGTATTCTTTGATGACATCTTGGTATATAGTGCTAATTGGGAGACTCATTTGGAGCATGTTAGAAAGGTTTTTCAAAAGTTAAGGGAACATAAGTTGTATTTGAAGCAAACTAAGTGTGCTTTTGGCCAAAAGGAGGTTAAATACTTGGGACATGTACTTAGTGCCGATGGAGTGGCAGTGGATAAAGATAAGATTCAAGACATGATGGAATGGCCTCGACCTACCAACTTAAAGAGTTTGAGAGGGTTTTTGGGATTAACAAGATATTATCACAGATTCATTGCACGATATGGGCTAATGGCAGCTCCCTTGACAAAGTTATTAAGGAAGGATAGTGGATTCAATTGGGGGACAGCAGCAGAAGAAGCATTCCAAACCTTGAAAAAAGCATTATTAGAAGCCCCGATACTAGCCGTTCCTGACTTTAACCAAGAGTTTGTGGTTGAATGTGATGCCTCAGGTAGTGGTATTGGAGCGGTTTTATCTCAAAATGGACATTCTATCGCATACATGAGCCAAGCTTTGAAGGGAAGAAATGCCTTATTATCAACTTATGAGAAAGAACTAATGGATGTGGTAGTAGCTGTTAATAAATGGAGGTCGTATCTTTTGGGGAGAAGATTTATGGTTAGAACGGACCAAAAGAGTTTAAAACATTTATGGGAATAAAGGATAGTCACTCCCGCACAACAAAAATGGCTTGTTAAGTTGATGGGGTTTGATTTTATCATAGAATATAAACCTGGAAGGGAGAATAACGCGGCTGATGCACTATCGAGGAAGTTAGAAGGGGAAGAACCGAGTTCTACAAAATCTAAACCGAAGGAAGAAGAAGCATCCATGATGGCCTTTTCAGCTCCAGTTCCCCTTTGGCTTGAACCAATTAAAGAGGAGGTAAGAAACCTTCCTGATTTGAGGAAGAAAGTGGAGGAGATAAGGTAGGGACAGGCTGGACAATGATGGGAATGTAGAGACGGATTGATTTTTTGCAAAGGAAAAATATTTTTATTCAAGGAGTTAGAGTTAAGGTAGCCAATAGTTGAAGAGATTCATTCTTCAGCACATGAGAGGATTGGTAAAACACTTCAAAGGGTAAAGTTTGTCTTTTATTGGAAAGGAATGAAGTCAACAATCGTTAGGGTGGTAAAGGGGTGCGAAATATGTCAAAGGAATAAGGATCCTAATGGCTTGCTAGCAGGGCTACTTCAACCCTTGCCAGTGCCTACAGAGGTTTGGACTGAGATTGTCATGGATTTTGTAAATGGGTTGCTTGAATCCAAAGGAAAAAATTGCATTATGGTAATAGTGGATCGATTTCCTAAAACGGCCCATTTCATCGCACTTAGACATCCTTATATAGTATCGACTATGGCAGAAGCATTTTTTCAAAACATTTACAAACTTTATGGCATGCCCCAGAAGATAGTTTCAGATCGGGATCCAGTTTTCACTAGTGCATTTTGGCAAGAGCTCTTCAATCTACATGGTATAAGGCTCAATTATTCTACAACATACCATCCACAATCAGATGGACAGACAAAAGCGGTTAACAAGACTCTTGAGATGTATTTGAGGTGCTTCAGAGGAGATCGACCGAAACAATGGAGTAAGTGATTAGCTTGGGCAGAGTGGTGTTACAATACAAGCGTGCATAGCTCGCACGACAAGACACCATATGAGGTAGTATATGGTAAGCCACCTCCTAACCTTTTGGATTATGTTTCGGGTAGTTCTAATGTGGATGCCGTGGACAAGGAAATGAATGGAAGAGAGCATATGCTAAAAGAATTAAAGGAAAAAATGGTGGAGGCCAAGAATCGAATGAAGAAGGTGTATGATAGAAGGCATTCAGAGGTAGAATTTGCAGTAGGGGAGCACGTGTTTTTAAGGCTTCAACCATATCGTCAATTGTCTGTTGGGCTTCGTAGAAATAAAAACTATCGCCAAAGTATTACGAGCCATTTGAGATCCTAGAGCGGGTGGGGAGAGTTGCTTACAAGTTGAAGTTACCAGAAGGAACCAAGATACATCCTGTATTTCATGTAAGTAAACTAAAGAAGGTGTTGGGTAAGAAAGTGGAACCAGAAACAGATCTTCCCCAACTGGTGGATGAGGAGGATGCATTGGTAGCTCGACCTCAAGCCATACTTGATAAGCTAACAAGGAAGAACCAATAAGAGTTACTTGTGCATTTGAAGGGATTATCACCTAATGACGCAACGTGGCATCCAATTGAGCAGTTGAAGATGAGGTATCCCGATATAGACCTTGAGGACAAGGTCCTTTCATAAGGGGTGGGGAGTTGTTGCGAGCTGACTTGGGCCAAGACAAGTGTGGGCTTTATAATATCAAGTCTGGCTAGGAGGCTCGATAATAAATGGTAGAAGGTAAAGACAATAAAAGGCAACTTTTAGGAGAAGGGCAAAACATTCTGGAGAGAAAGAGTTTGGGCACTGTCTCGCGTGAAAGAGGCGTTTGGTGGCAACCTCCAATAGAAGTTGCAGTCCGGTGTTCCGGTGGTGGTAGCCTCCTATAGAAGCTGTGTATGTGTTTCTACTTTCATGTATTGCTCTTTGGTGTGTAGTTATGTCCATGTGTTTTCTATGAAGGTTGTGTAAGGATTGCGTGTGCTGATATTGTGGGTGTTGTGGGATGTTAGTTGACTTATCTGTGTAATCCTCCTGGTGGGTCATGTTTGGAGTAACTATGAAAGAGATTGGGGTTATTCCTTGTTGACTAGTTGTTGTAATAGTTGGAGACTTGCCGTGGTAGTTGTGATTGTATGTTTGTGAAGTTGATTAATTGTTATAATAGTTGGAGACTGGCCATGGTAGTTGTGATTGTATGATTGTGAAGTTGTGTTGGGTTATTTGTGGATTGTAACCATTGGACGAGCAAGGAACAACAGGAAACAGAACAAACGTTATCTGTCCAACTCAAATCTTGGTCCTAATTCTGATAGTTCGTTATCAAAGGACTTGTCCTGTAATAGGCACTCTTTGTTGAGGCTCTTCCATGCGTCCGAAAGCATACTGAAAACCTTCTCTTTGGCGTCTTTGACAGAAGAACCTTGGTGTTCCTTAATGTAGAAGTCTATGTATGAGCCGTCATGGCCATCTTGATCCTCATCCTATTGTCAAACTAACCAATATCGCTGGTAAGATTGCTCTTTGATTGAAAGTGTGTAAGAAATTTCAACAATAGGAAAATAATTAATGAATAGACATTATGGTTTTTTTTGGTGATTCATACATGAAATTCATATTGCGTACGTACCATTGCACTTCCCAAGTCATCCCAAAGCCGAGGAATCGTGGCCGTAGAAGATATAATGCTGGGCATTTTGTCGACAAGTTCTACTGTTTCCTTATGTATCCGCTGGCCCAAAAGAAAGAAGCTGTGAACTAGTACCACGTGAACTCCTGAACTAACAACAGCATTCCTCAAGTACTCTTCTGACTTCAACGGGCGCCTAGAAGCCAACCACTGTGCCTCCACCAAAAAGGCGTTGCACAGGGTTACCCACTACAACAAATAAGAAGGTGTCATATCCGTAATTTGTGAAGATGCTTCATTCATATACCACAAGTATTTGTTAGGTGGCTATAGTAATTATTATCCCGGAAAAACTCCGAATCTACTGTTTAAGATTTTTTTTTTTCATGATTACATGTAACACAGAGATAGGCAGCATAATAATCGATTCAAAACGTGATTTCTGTTGTTTTGACTATTTGTGTACTACTGAATCACGTAACGACGAGAAGAAGTGATTGACACGAATCATTGTACATCTCTCCCTTTGATTAGTGGTTGAAAACAATTAACTATTTGATTAAAAAAGAAAGGAAAAACATTTAACAGAATTGTTATTTAATCATTAAAAATTGGTGGTAGGAGCTGCGCAAACAATCACTTCTAGTCCGATCAGCTATAGTTTAGTGTTAATAAAGAAAAGACGTAAAAGTTCCGAAAGACACTGACTTTTCGTTTCAATCTGGTTATTGAGCAAGGAAGAACCAAATACAAATGGTTTTATGAACCCCACGATTACTTTAAGAAGGTTAGCGTTAAGTTCGGTATCAAGGAAAGCGTTAAAACCTACTGCACCTATGATCTATAGCTCACGAAGTACTCAGTCGTTCTTCTTCTACCCACGTTCATGACGTGCGTTCTTACTATGGCCAATGAATTACACGGACTGGGCTAAACAGCTTCCGCTGATCAAAAGAACATGTTAGCAAGCGTCCGAAAGAGCCTCCGAGTTGGACTCTTAAGAACTCTCCTCCACACGTCCAAGTTAGGACCCTACTTATTCGCTTCCTATTATGGTCCTTAAAAGTAGATAGGCATGAGACAGAGTCCCACAATAATGGAAGAAAATGGAACGCTGTTTAGAAAACAAAAGAAAGAGAGAGAGAGAGAAAGTCGTGTCAATGTACCTCTCTTCTTCATAGTTCTTAATTTTGTCCAAATTTATAAGGGTGTTGTAAAAATTTTTTGAAGAAAAGGCATTGTGGCGACAATTTTTTTTTTTTTTCTATTTAAGATACTTTGTTTAATTTTTATCATTATTTTGATTTTTTATTCTATTGTGTTGTTTTCCTATATTAGAGTTATGATATAAACTAAGTATAATAGTATGAATTTCATGATTACTATATTTTAAAAGAGAATATTTGTGTGAATTATATATTATTGTGTTTAATGATTTTAAATAATTTAATTTATATATCTGAAATTAAAAAGAGATGAAATGTAGTTATTTCTTATAATATATAACTATGAATAGATATATAGTAGAACAGGTGGGCGGAAACTGTCATACTCTCTACCGAGAGCTTCCAGCAAGCGACAGGTCTTCGTAGTCACCAAGGGGATGCCCAGTGGATGAGAGTTGATTAAGCAGCCCATTGATAAGGAGGGCAAAGACTTATCCCCCTTCGGGAGATGGTGCACCTGAGATAAGATGTCAACCATACAAGCATCAGACTTCTGGGCAAATTTGTTGGCTAGAGAATCCCATACTTGAGAAAAGGTTTCAGGTTCAAAGATGTGTCCTAACACTTCTTTAGATAAAGTGCTAAGTAGCCAGGATTTTAGCAAGTTATCAGTCTGTTGCCAGGAAGCGAAATCTAGGTTGGCTTCTTCAACTATGTCATCATCAGCAGAGGATCGAGTTTTCGAGAAGCTACAACTTCACTGGTGGGAAGGCCGATAACTTTCTGTGTTTGGGTAAGAGATTTTATCTATGTTACCCGTTGTAGGAAATTGGTTTCACTGAGTTCCAAGGTTACAAAGTTGGCTACATCCATGGTTGCGGGCAAAGGGTATGGAGAGTTTGTGTTTTTAGCCATGGAAGTAAGTTTGGAACAGAGAGGAGGGAATGGGGAGATGAGTTACACGACTCTGAAGGCTTTGATACCAAATTCAAATTCAGAAAATAGAGGATGGAAGGTCGTGCAACATAATTGTATTTTGAGAGCTTAAGTTGTATTACATGTGTATTATCTATTTATATTACAGAGTGTCATTGTTGTGTTCAACTATACAATATTAAGACACAGAGCGTGCGGTTTCTGCTTATTTGCTGGTTGGTTGGAGTGATTGGCTTGGCTGGATTGTAGTAACTTACAGTGCGGTCTTCTAACTCTTCACTTTCTGTTGCTTTGTTGCTGGTTGATTGGAAGTCGGCGGCTTAACTGGATTGTAGTAACTTGACAGCTAATCCTTTCTTTAATGCATCACGTCTTTCCATTCTTCAATGCTTCTGGTGGCTTCTCTTATTAATGGCCTGCTTGAACTAGTTGAGTTGAAGCCGCACGTATGAATCTCTTAAATTTTTTTTAGATGAAATTTAAATTAAAAAAATATTTTTTCAATTCTTCAATTAATTCTTAAATTAAATTTTAATTTTTTTCGTAATATAATATTAAAACTCAAGTTAATTGTACTTTATTCTACATAACTTTAAGTCTAATAATACTTAATTTTTATGAGAATATGAACAAATGAGAGTTTCACACCAAAAAATAAAATCCTAAGGTGAAACTTAAACAAAAGGACTCCCTAATCCCTGAGATTGTTTTAAGTTAGAATTTAAGCTTATTTCTAAATACAAAATAGGCAAAATTTATATCTTCTTGATTTACAGAGTTTTCATTTTCAATGTGAATCAAATTAATCCAAGTGTAAAGGGCTTACTTTTGAATAGAGTAGAAGCATGATAGGATGTGTATACAAGAAAATGAATAATTGAATACATTCAAAACAAATTCAAATGTTAATTCCAACAATGTATTGTATTTGGGATCTTTCCATCAACAACTTGACACTAAAAGAGTCCAAACTTAGAACAAATTGCACAATAAAAGTAAATATAAAACTTATTAGCTTCTAAGTCTATAGATCATCATGCACTCGTTCCTTGTCAAAAGTTCGCGCATTTGGAGCTTTTGACAATTAAGGAATGGTATATAGACTTCAAAGAAGACCATCAATGCTAAGCCTATGATTGGAAAGTTGTCCCTCTTTGAGATAACCATTGGCTTCAAAGACTTCTCGCCTACATAATTAGAGAATAAATCATCCTCACTTCTAGAATTTGAAAAGATGTGAAAGTTTCAATGATAATGAGCATACAAGAGGAGAAATTATTTACAAATAAAAGGTTCTCATGGCCTATATTCACAAAGAACAAAATTGATACCTCAACTTAATAATATGCCGGTGATAAACCTATATTGATGACATTTGTGGATCCATGGTTTTCAATCAACTCAACATGAAAAGTTATCATTTTCCAAGGACCTAAAACCAATTAATATCAAGTTATGCGATTTAAGCATACAATCTCTCAACAATCAATAATAGCGTGATTGACAATTTCTAATGAATTGACCACAAGATATATACATTTCACTTTTACTTTAGAAACTATAAAGATAAAAGTTGTTGTAAACGTGTAATATTTCTAATTAATCTCAAGATCTTCTATTTCTTAGAATTTCTTTTTTCCTCAATAGCAATCTAGTTACACCTAGAGGGCTCTTCTTAATATGATGCCATCCTAGACATGCAAGGATCAATTGTTTTCTCGAGTATTTTACTACCAAAAACATTGTTGTTTTTAATTCTAGCTTTGTTATTTCACTGCAAAAATTTTAAGAGCTGTACTGATATACTAATACTTAGATCTTTTTTGTAAAATTGGAATGCGTAGTCTCAATGATGGCAAATGTATACCCACGATTGTGGTATTGACATATTTTCCCGGGAAACAAAATACTGGATAACGGTTGCTAAAGTTAGCTGAGATAAATAAGTCATAAAATCACTGGGAGCACCAAAACAACTTTGTGATTTGATTGGGCACCCCTCTCTGTAGCAGAGAATGCACTCAGGACTGTCAATAGGCTTGATATCGCCCAAATCGACAACTTAGCCAGTGATTTGCTGGGCCGTGATTCCTTTGAGTTCGACACAACTAAATAAGTATGGGTGTAGGCATAACATGCAACTATAACAACAGCAACAGAACCACAGGCAAAAATGCGTTACTGACTGACATTCCAAATTTCCAAAATAGAAGTAACTTATCATTTCCCAGGTACCACCAAACCTCCTGGCATTAGATAGATTCATTTGTTTCAGGACCACTGGAACGCCCGTTATCCAGTACAAACCAATTTAATGCTCTGATCTATGAACTTGTACTACATTTCAAAGTTTCGCATTATCAAAGATACTTGATTTGATTAGAAAGAAAGCAAGAAAGAGAAAAGAACGGGAAAAAAAATGAAGTAATTATCCTCGTCTATCATTCCAGAATTTGTACAAGAATTGGAGTATATAAACAAATTTTCTGAAGTTCAAACTTTTCCTCCTACACAAAACAACAGGGACGAAAGGGAAAGAGTGAAACAAAAACCTATTGAAAACCTCACCTTCAGCGTTCACAGAAAATTGCATCATCAAGTGTGTTTATGCACCTTTCTTAATTTACCAATGAACTAAACGTCAATATGTGCATACATGGAAGAGAAGATTCTGAAATATCAAGTATATTAGTCCCGTTTCAGGGTAATTTTGCCACAATAACCTCACCTACAGAATCATCCGAGCTAGGAATTCAGATTCCTTTCAAGAAGTTTAGCACGCCGAAGAGCATCCAAGGCCTCAGCTTGCTTTCCTGAACGTTTCAAGTTTACAGCCTTTACCTTTTCTGCTTTGATTTGTTCTTCCAGTTGGGTTCTCTCTAGATCAGAGTTCCTGCTTTTACTAACATTGGGTTTCGGAGGCTCTAGCCTTTCTGGGACACGTGACACCTCCTTATTAGCATCCCCCATGCCAATTGCTTTTAAGGCAGATAACAATTGAGGATCGAGGAGATCCTCAACAACCAAATCATCTACCGGTTCTGATTTGCCAACAGAAGACTTTGCATTATCATGAGGAGACAACTCCTCCAACTGGGTTTCAAGTGCCTTGGCCAACTCAAACTCAGCCTCTGCTTCTTCCACCCGGCCTTCCCTTCGCAGCTTGAGGGCCTGACGTTTGTGGCCAAGAGATTCCTGTTGCAATTTGAAACGATCACGGCTAGAAAGTGGCTTTGGAGTCAAATTTGATACGCCCTGCTCCCTTCGTTCAACAAGAGGAACACTAGGAGTAGACACATCACTAGAAACTGTTTTTACTTGGTTATTTTCCTCCAGACTCTTCTCAAGCAGCTTGGCCTGACGAAGTTCCTCCCGAGCTTCTGCTAATTTCCCTTCTCTCTTTAAAGCAACTGCTTGTCTCTTATGAGCCAAAATTTCTTGCCGCAGGGAGCTGCCATTTTTCTGAGAAACAAATGCCTGAACTGAATTTGCTTTATTCACATTTAGCTTCTCATCTTCATTTACCTTTTTCCCTTTCTCCATTGCAACATGATAATTTCTTCCCACATCTTCATCGGAAATTGACTGGGATCCCAAATTTTTAGAGGGATTACTAAGAAATGAAACATCAGCACTAAAATTTATTTTTGTATCCTGCCTTTCCGCAGGATTTTGAGAATAGCTCCAATCATCACCAGTCAGCAGATCCACCAGGTTCACAGACTCCCCAGACGGAGGGATGTAACTAGTGCCAGCTGTTTTGTTATTGTCTGGAGTAGTAATCTTTTCTGAAGTATCGAATTCTACAGAAGATGGGTTTTTTTTCTCATGAATCAAAATGCCAGAATCCGGAAAGGAAGAATTATCCATGACACTTCCCACTTTTCCCGAATCAACTGATGACTGAAAAATTTGGTCATTTAGACTCATCACTGCTTTGTCTGACCCTTTATTTACTTCCACTTCATCTTTGAAATTCTCGGTGTTTTCATGAGTAACCAATAACTCAAGAGGCTTAGGTCTTTTATTCTCGGAGACATGAACCAGAAGTTCCTTTTCTGGGGCTTCCAAATCTTCCAGTTGGGCCTCCAGTACCTTAGACATTCTCAATGTTTCCTCAGCTATTTCTGTTTCTCCCTTACGTCTCAGAGCAAGCGCCTTTCTTTTCAAACCCAAAAGTTCCCTTTGGATTTCACCCTTACTTCTCGGTGCTGCAAGAACAGGGTCAGAAGAGGATACAACTGCAGATGGACCTGTAGTCTGTAAGGCATTAACGGCAACCTGTTTAGCTCTCTCTTGCATGGATAAAGGTTCAAGGTCCAACCCTAGATTCTTTAGCCTCGAGTGAAGCGCTGGGTCATGCATAACTTCTTCTGGGACATCCCCTTCATCTCCTTCCATCACTGAACTCTCAACAGGGGGTTTGAAGATTTTTTCTTTAGGCCTTTTAGATTCAATCGGAATTTCTTTCCTTGGAGCTTCAACCTCAGCTATTTGAGCCTCTAATACTTCTGCACTCTTCAGAACTTCCTCTGCCTCCTCAGACTTCCCTTGGCGTCTCAGAGCAAGGGCCTTCCTCTTTAAGTTTAAGAGTTCCCTCTGGACTTCAGCTTTACTTCTTCCAACCCTGAACAAGACATCAGGAGGGGAATGGGTTAAAGAAGGCTCACTTCTCTGCACAGAAAGATCATCATCTTGTTCAGAAGGTTTGGATGTGGCGTTGGCAAGCTCATTGTCTTCATCGGTCCAGCCTAAATTCCTTAGAAGGGAAAGATAAGTTGGGTCATGCATATCTTGATCTGTTATATCTTCTTCATCACCTTCTTCTCCAACCGGGGGAATTTTACTGATATCAGGATGCTTGTATGACAAATCTGTATTTTTATTATCAACACGAGACTCTGTAGACTTTCCCTTCAAAGCACTATCCATCAGTTCAAGCTGACGTTCGAGAACCTTACCCCTGTTTAATTCTGCCTCTGCCTCATTTAATCTTCCTTCTCTTCTCAAAGCAAGAGCCTTCTTTTTCAAAGTCAGAAGCTCTTTTTGGATCGTTAATCTACTCTTTGGTGCATAACTGGTACTACCATCTTTCCCCGCAGTAACATCTCCATCATCAACCTCTGCTGACGTAAAACATTTCTCAGTAGATAGAGAAAAGTGTTTCTGAGATACTATGGGATTCTGCATAACGTTATCCTTTTGAGACTCAAGGCTTTCAAGGTCCCTCTCAAGAAGCTTTGCCTTCTTAAAGTTTGCCATTGCCCCATCAACATTGCCTGCCCTTTTCTGATTCAGCGCCTCTCTTTTCAACTTGTTAATATCACTTAACATTGCTTCCTTGTCAACAGGAACAGACTGGCGCAAAATGTTTTTGGGAGGAATAGATTCTTCCGTCCAACCTAATGATTTCAAAGTATCAGCCATCTCAGGATCCTCCATATCCTCATCCGTAACTTCAAAACTACCATCAACAAGAATGTCATCGGAAGTGTCTACAATATGATCAAAATCAAAACCATGATCCTGCTCATAAAGAATTGATGATTCTTCTTGATCACTGTCCATATTACGGATTAAGGCAGAAAGCTCATCATCAGAATCTTGAGCCCCAGCCAACAGTTCCTCTTCTTCCAGCTGTTTCTCTAAAAGTTTAGCTCTCTTCAGTTCTTCCTTTGCTTCTGCTATCTTCCCTTCACGCTTCAACATGAGTGCCTTTTTCTTGAGAGCAACAACTTTGGTCCTGTCAATGCCACCACTACCCTCATTTTTTTTAGTCGTTTGAGAGAATTCTCCAAGAAGTAAAGACAAATCACCCTCCAAACTCACACTTGTTGACTTTCTATCTTCATCACGAAGATCTTTATCAGACCATCCTAGTTCTCTCAGTTCAGCAGAAAGGTCATCCTTTTCTTTACCCGCATGAGGAATGCTTTTATTTTTTCGGCCAGAATCTTTAGGGCCATCTTTATTCTGGGTATCGGCCATATTTCTGGAAGGTAAAACCCTTTTACGGCTTTTTCTTAAGGATATTTCCAAAGCCTCAGCCTGCCTCTCAAGCTCTTTCCCTCTCTTAAAGGTTTTGAGAGCTTCCTCCGACTTCCCTTCTCCTTTAAGAATTTTGTATTTCTTTTTTTCATCCAAAGCCTGTTGACGCAATTCCTCAGGACTAGCAGATCCCATTTCACTTTTTAAATTATTAGACTCATCCAGAGAAACACTTCTATTGATTTCTCCCCTTAAGTCTAGTGTATTAACTTCCTGAGCATTTGAAGAGGATGCACTGCTAATTAACCTTTGAGTACTCAACACCATATCATTGTTTGAATCCTGCACCACTGACAAGGACTCCTCTCGGGCACCACCCAGAATCTGGTCCAAAACCTCATCCTCATTCCTTGAAGCCAACTTTAAACCACCTGAAGAAAAGGATATATACATTGAAAACTGAGCTACTTGCCAGTGAATTAATTCTAGTTCGTTTCATTATCATGTCAAATACTGCAAGGTAATAAAATCAAGAATTATAATGCTAGCAGACATCAAGCCAAAGACGAGTAATTCATCTGGAAATTCCATTGAAAATATTCTCTACATCACACTTCGCCATGAATTCTGATAATTTGGAACAATGCTAATCCGAATGGGAAATTACAAAACCAGGAAAGAACTATGGGAAGGTCGTGGAAGAAAATCCTCTTGAGAATGCAAGCAAATAGGATGGTAATCCAGAAACCCAGAGTAACAACAGCATAGCAGCTTGTATTGATAAATGCAGGTGTTCCTCATAAATATTTATTCCAAGAAACTTTGAAATGAAATATGAGAAACTGCAATGAGTTTCAGTCTAACGCTTGGAATTATAAACATTCTAAAATCTTGCACAGCTTCCAAGAAATCTCTCATCCCCCTTCCATAGAAAAATTAAAATTTTAAGAAATACTTATACAACAGCTAACTTGTCTAAACTGGAGTTTTATTCATCATCCGAGTGTATGGCCAATTGATACCTTTTTGCAGTTAATAAATATTTATTCCAAGAAACTTTGCAATGAAATATGAGAAACTGCAGTGAGTTTCAGTCTAACGCTTGGAATTATAAACATTCTAAAATCTTGCACAGCTTCCAAGAAATCTCTCATCCCCCTTCCATAGGAAAATGAAAATTTTAAGAAATACTTATACAACAGCTAACTTGTCTAAACTGGAGTTTTATTCATCATCTGAGTGTATGGCCAATCGATACCTTTTTGCAGTTAATAAATATTTATTCCAAGAAACTTTGCAATGAAATATGAGAAACTGCAGTGAGTTTCAGTCTAACGCTTGGAATTATAAACATTCTAAAATCTTGCACAGCTTCCAAGAATCTCTCATCCCCCTTCCATAGGAAAATTAAAATTTTAAGAAATACTTATACAACAGCTAACTTGTCTAAACTGGAGTTTTATTCATCATCTGAGTGTATGGCCAATTGATACCTTTTTGCAGTTAATAAATATTTATTCCAAGAAACTTTGCAATGAAATATGAGAAACTGCAGTGAGTTTCAGTCTAACGCTTGGAATTATAGACATTCTAAAATCTTGCACAGCTTCCAAGAAATCTCTCATCCCCCTTCCATAGGAAAATTAAAATTTTAAGAAATACGTATACAACAGCTAATTTGTCTAAACTGGATTTTTATTCATCATCTGAGTGTATGGCCAATTGATACCTTTTTGCAGTTAATAAGACCAAGGAAAGATAGATGTAATATGACAGGTTACACTAGAACAAATTTCAACTGCATAGAGGATAAATTAAGAGCAAAGAAACAGATAATTTAGAAGCTACCAAAAAATGATAAAAGAGATTTGGGCTGTGTGGCAGATCAAATTAGTTTTACGTGCGCCAGATTCTAGGCCATTCAGAAGCCTAATAGTTCTCAAATCTGACATGCATATAACCTGATTGGGTCAGCTTACAATTGTAAACAGGTTGGATCTTTGAATATTTTTTTTTTTCTTTTTAAAAAGATTGGGATTCAGACTTCTAGCAGAATTCTGAAATTTCATAACCCAAATGGTCTCTTCCAGAATAACGCTTTTACACTCAAAACAGTGTCAATTTTCTTAAATTCTAGCCCTTGTCCCGCTCTTTTCTCTATCCTGCCTAAGGTTTTCTTCTTCACTTATCATTGTTTACTCTCCATTTTCTTCTTTCTTCTCTGTTGTCTACATTGTTCTCTGGTTCACCACCATTTTCTTCTTGAAAATGATGAAGACCCTTCCTCTTCAGGCAAAGACAAAGCTTTTCAAATGTTAATCTAAGCTTGTCAAGGACAACCTTTTCTTGCTCCAGCAAATAGCTTCTCTTTGTCTAGGACGAGATGAGAGGTTCTCCGAGGGATATCAAATGTTAGGATTTGTGAAATCTTTTTTAACCTATCCCAACTCTGACTTTTTGACCATGTCCAAATCCAACATGCCAAAGTTGAAGTTGAGCAGAAAATCACTAGGTGGCTTCAGATATTTTTCAATGCTTCTAACTTGAGTAAAGGCAAGAGATGGAAGAGGAATTTTCAACTCTTTTAGGATCGGTGCTCAACCCAACAGATATTTTAGGTTCTGTTACAAGCTAGATATGCACAATGAACAAAGAAGTAAAGTGAGCCAGTGCTTCTTGCAATGAGGCAAGACCATGCAATTGGTAACCCAATGGTTATACATGTTATGTAAGAAAAACGACCCAACAGCCTCCAGATATGGATATACCTCTCCCAGCTCTCTTGTGCCCATGTCGCATCTCGAAACGAGCAGCCTCTTCAAGCTTCTTACAAGGGTCACATATCCGCACAGGTGAATCACCTTGTCCGCGTAAAACCATCCGTTGCTGTGTGCAACTGTTGCAAAACAAGCCCCCGCACCTTCGGCAATGATGCTGAAGACCCAGAATTGTAATCATCAAGAAGCACCAATAACTTGAACAAAAACTTTATGGAGGCCCCTCAGACGTTTAAAATGAGCGGAAAGAAAACTTAATTCACTTGCAACAAAAATCAAACCGCTGTACCGCTCTATCATCCTAAATTAACTCCTATGTAACCAATCCAAGCAAATGAAATCCTTTAGTACTATGGTTCTGAATTCTAAATCTTTTACATATCTCAATTGAGGCAAGTATATTGACAAATAAATTCCATACGCTCAAACTACAAATTCCCCCTACAAAACAATTGGTAGATTACTCAAAATATAGTTAATGCTTCCAATGTATCCTTAAAACCATTAACCACCCCAAAACGAAGAAAGGGGAAAAAGAAAAAAGAAATTCCCCCCTTAGATCATCATGGTGAAGTTCATAATTTTAGAACCAAAACCAAGAAATCTGCGAGGTGGGTCTTGGAGAAAGAAACAAATTTGGTCAAATATTCGCAAGCGGGTCATATGATCAACGGAGGAAAGAGATTCATATCCACAGATAGAAAGATAGATTCACAAAAATTGGAAAGTCAAACAAAAACAAACCTTGCGATTGATGAAGGTGAACTGAGAATTACATCCCTGACAGTGCGAAGCATCGACCACCCAGTTGCTCCCTCTCAGTGCTGGCTTTGCCGGCAACCCGATCTTCTCTAACATCTTCGATTGCTTTCCCCAGGAAAGTATAATTCAGAGGAAGAAGAAGATCAAACAGAAAATGGAAGCCCGTTTCTCTCCCCTTGGTTTTTTGATAACTCGAAGCCTGTTTCTCTTCTTCCAAGGCAAAGAAGGTAGAAACGGATGCAGCACCTACAATTCAACGACAGCGTTTCTAGAATGGGCCTAATAGCTGGTCCATAAGGGTCTCATTCTGGGTTTGTTTCGTCCATCCACCATCGCTTTCCGCAAACAGCAAGTCAATAGCGAAGGATCGTCGCAAATCTTAAGAGTTGAATAAAAATGAAGAATAAGCCATTACGGAATTCTTGGACTTTCGTGTGGTTTTAAAGATGTGGCTTAAATAATATCAAGATAAATTTTATTAATAATAACTAAATTATTAAATTAATATACAAATAATCTACTTGAGAGAAAAGAGGGTTCAATTGGATGAAAAATCTTGATTAAATTTTGTGAAACTAACAATCGCAACTTTAAATCAAATATCAAATATGATTATAAAAGACTCAAAAGGTAATGTGGCTATGCAATGGAAATTGAAAATTTTTGAGTGGTCCTCTCCAGTAGATGTGTTGTGAAGTACACTTAACTTCTTATTAAAGATATTTTACCACTTAGTAGAGACAATGAGGTTCTTAGACATTTCTTGTTATTGACTTTCTTATAATTGAACTAATGTAACTTATAGTAATATTATTACTTTTTTAAACTAGGGATGGTACCTTGATGCCTTTTATTTAACAAACTGGAATTAGATGTCATAATCATATCTTATCAGAGTATAAGGAATAGTGTGTGCATCAGACCCACTAACAATTAACCTGAGAAAAATGTGAATAATATTATTGCATTTCCAATAATAAGACTAGAACAAAAGAAAAATGAGTTTTTTTTAACAAAAACCGTGGAAAAGAAGACAAAAAGGTTTACCAAATCCTGTGCAGATTATACACTTTTTGACAATGGAGGCCAACAACTTCGAAGGAAGTTTGAGTGCCCCATCATGGGCCTCGAGAGCAACTGCAAACAAATTTAGGTCAAGCTTTGGTTTGAAAGTGTTTCTCGACTTTGTCAACTCATAAATGCCATTAGATGCAAGAGCCTAACAAACATTGGAAGACTGAACAAACACTTTTACCAATATCATTGTGTTTCTCTCTTGGAAAAGCTTACAAGCGGTGGTCACAAGGATGTTGGTCCATGCGGCTCAATATGTAAAGGACACTGTTTTCTTGGTTCAATAGCTTGCATTTAATGCTCACTCTTTCTATACAACACATGCCATCTCATTTCCACAAAGTTGACTACGTTTGGCCATTGCTGCCCTACTTCAAAAACCGGCCCCCAACAAAACAGAGGGCCTCGTAAAGAATGTGATATTTAAGCCTTCCAGGGAAATGACAATTTGTTCACCTTGGTATCTCAAACGCCATGGATCTGTGTGTACGCTTCGGGTTTCTCATTTTGACGTGGGTGTTAGCGAGCCCCGCAATGCGCATGCACTTTTTCCTTGCCGCATTGCTCGCTGACGTAGTCGGCGGTAGACTCGGTGGTTGGTGTCAATATTCTTTAGAAACATCCATTGATCTTTAATGCCCATTCTTGATGCTCGGCCTGGGGAAGCACATAGATGCCCACATTGTCTCGATTACACCAATGGGGTTTCAAAATATTAACAATAAATTGCAGTTAGATTCTGATTATGCCCTTTGAATCTCCCTTTCCTCTCCCTTTGTGTCAAAATGTCAACAGGCTTCATGTGTTACATTGAGGGTAGATGAATGTAACATGGGCGGTAATTGTAATTAAGGTACTCTATCAAGTAAAGAAGAATTTAGATTAAACCTACTGGACAAATCTTTTTGACAAGAAAGTGTAGGTAAAATTTATACAAAATTGGGTTGCAAGTGTCCGGACTTTTGTCATGAACAGAGTTTTGGTAAGGATCTAGCATTGCTCAGGATGGATTGCTTTGAACTCATCATATTCGTCACATGTGTCTGCATTGTTCCGCAAGCGTTCTTCAACTTCATCGCCTCCGGATGCATCCCTTTCAAGTCTGGTCTAACCTTCACAGTATCCGTAGAAGGATGGAGATTCTTGTCATAAAAAGATACTTCCTCCGCTTCCTTCTTACTTAAATTTTGATCAGTACTTTTCTGAAACATGAAGTCATCAACAGTTTCATGACGGTGACTGTTGGGCAGCCATCTTTTGGTCTTTGATTGTTGCGTAATAAGGGCTTTCTCCACTGTTTGTGAAGGAAAATTTGAGTTCCTAGACAGATCTTTCAAAGCTTCTGGTGAGAGCTTCTCATGGTTCAGCGCCCCGCAGACAACAATCTTCTCTTCTTCACATAACCCTGCATGAACCTGTTCAAAACAAAGGTCACTAAAAGCACTGAAGTTCTAAAAAAAAAAAAAATTAAAAACAAATATATAACGATTACACTTTAGTTCAACGCATGTATAATTGAGAGAGCTAAGTGTAACGAGGGAAAAAGCCATGCTTTTATCTTACACAAGGCACTAATTCCATCTCTTACCAACAGAAACATCGCAAAAGTGAAGCATACCTCTAAGAACAAGTCCATGGCCTCATAGACATGATCATAAGATTCTCTAGCATAATCCGGTAGCACTAATGCCAAAGCCACAAACTTGGAAGGTTTCAGATGGGAATCAGGGGCCACTTCTCCAAGGTAGATATCAATCAATTCTCCAACCTTCTTTAACCGACTACTCGATGAGAAACAGCTGCATTCACTGATAAATGCTCGTGCGAGCCTCAAAACCAAATTAACGTCATACGAATAGTCCCTTCCAAGTGGAGATGGAGCAAGAAGACAATCAATTGTTGCTTGATCCAACTGGGAACCCATCAGACTCTCTATCTTGTTTTTGTGAATTTTGCTTATTTTCACGCCCAAAGCCACTCGGTAAATTTCAAACAAGCCCTTGAAACAAAGAGAACTCCTATCAAGCAAAGAAAGCAGAATGATTACAACCTCTGTGATGTTTTGCTTCTGAGCTTGTGCTGCACCAAGACATCTTGATTTGTGATAATAGAAGAGGAACCGACAGATTACAGCATGATCGAATTTCTGGGAGACCATTGTCTTAATTACCTTGTCAATCATATCAACATTCAAGAAGAGAAAATCTTCAAACCACCAAGTTAGCTGAGAAGAGTTCGTTCTCAGGCTTTCGCTGCTCATTGTATCACAGGAAATTTTGTGGCTGGAATTCTCTGAGGAAGTTGTATATGGGCTTGCAACACAAGGCAAAAAAAGCCGTCCTACCAGACAATCCAATATACTCTGAAGCATACCAGAAGGTGCCGATGCGGGAAGTAAATCTTGGCAGTGTTTTAACGCTTCTAGGAGCTCAGACCAAGTCCAAAAGATGATCCCCTCAATAGATTTCTCAGTTTGGTCTATTAAATTGGGTCTGCTAGAACCATTACCTGTCATCCCCAAGAAATTAGCAGCAGAGTTCAGTAGAAGTATGTTCGAGGGGGTTATTGATATTCGGCCATTATTGTAGCAAAACCTTGCTACAAGCTCAAAACACTCTGCGCCTCCTGGAAAGTTACTGAATAGCACTTTCAAGTTACTGTTGCTTATCGAGTTTCTGAATAATTTGCTGAATAACCCAGAAAAAGTTACAAGAATTTTCTGCAAATATTGACACAGAAGAAAGCCAGATGGTTAACGAAGAAGTTATAAAGAATTAAGTATCATCGAATTTAAGTTAGAAAAGATTGATTCATTTCTTTGTGAATGAATCAAACAGGAAAACTCATTGACAAGACTCAACCCCTTTTACATCTTAAAGCTTTGAGTGACAACCGACTTGAAGAATCTTTCAAGTTTATCAAGCAAGATTAGCAAAATTTTCTCACTATTGACAATACATTGTGGGCGGCGTTAGTTTGCATAATAGTTCTAAGGTTTCACCGAAATAAACTTGCCGAAGACAATCACCAACTTAAACTTGGAAGCAGGAAAATCATTGCTTCGAGAGCTGAAGAAGGGTAGCTGCCATACTCATCAGTACCCAACGTAATCAAGTTTTAACTAATATGAACGGCGGAAATATAAGTCTTACCTTGTGAACCATGAAAGTTTCTTCGCCATTGACATCTACTTGAAGATCACAGCAGCCTTCCATTGTTGATAAAAATAATGTGAAAACCCACCAGAAATCAGACCTTCATGCAACTGCAAAAGGTTCGCAAACGATGAAGCTTTTCAGACTGATCAAAAGGAGAAAAGTAATATAAAGAGGCGCACACCAAGAAGAAAGAGAAATAGTGGAAAGTGGAGTTCTTGATTCTGCCGATGTTTTGTCAATGACAAGCATAGCGACAATGTTTGCTTCTAGGAACGAGACAATGGAGCGAATTAGGAGCAACATAGTCATTTTAAAATCATCCGAATAAATAGGTCGAATAATAAAAGACGCTAGGAGGGACCTGACCTTTTCTCGTAAAACGTGTATGCAATGTTTGGAAGCTACTATTCAATCAACAAATAAACATTATGACCAAGAAATCAATGAGCCGAACATATCGCATTGATTTTTTTCTTTTGTACAAAATAAATGAGCCCACATTGCAGCAGTTGCAAAATGTTCTACGGTCAAAATAAATGAGAATGGATCAAAGGATAGTTTTTTCTTTGTGGGAAAGCCATCAGGACCCAAAACTCTGACCATCTTCATAAATATTTTATTCAACGTGATGGTGAAGATTGGCCCAATTAACCCTTTCCTTTTCCGTCACTTATGCCGTCAATTTTGATAGTGGATACTGGATCCCACTTTGGGAATGAAGGAAGGGAATGGAGAGTTCTATGGCATGAGGTTGACAAAAGGTGAAGGGAAGACCCTGTTTCCAGGGTCTGTCTTCTGCAGTTTCTTTAACGGATGGTAACCAAAGGAGGATGCATCTGATTATTTCAGTCGCTGCGTCAGGCCTCAATGTGGGATTTGTAGTGCTTGAAGCAGTCTTGTCCCTAAAGTTTTCCTGCCTGCAGGATATGATTTTAAGTTTAGAAGATGCTGCACATTCTCCCCATATCCGAAGGCAATAGTTTTGGGTTCTTTCAGTCTCTTTGTCTCCGTTCTTACGTAGCAAAACTTAGAAAGTGACATTGAAATTTGTTAAAGATGATGTAAAAAGTGTTTTTGTTGTCTTATTTGAAAATACCTTTATTTGAAAGTGTATATATATTCTTTTTAAAAAGTTGATTAATAATAATGAGTAAATTTCTTAACATGATATCTCAAGTGAGTTTCTTAACATAATATTAAAATTTAAACTTAGAAAGTGACACCTCGTGCATGAAGCGGGTGTTTCTTAACTGACCTTATTAGAAACCATCCTCCATTACATATTCTGATCCTTATATCTGCTAAAGCCGACCTGGATCAGTCCTACTTGAGTGGTAAAATTCTCCATGACCATCATCAAAGTTTTAATTTCGCCTTAATTTTGGGAGAGACAAGAATATTATGCAAACTTCTATGTTATTTATGTAAGACCAAATAAAACTTAGGTCTCTAAAAACAATTGTCATGTCGAATCTGAAACCCTTCAGTTTATATCAATCTCTAAGGTATTTCTAGCTTTAAGATCACATGCGCTAATATAAAATAGAGAATTTTCGTGTCCCTTGAACAACGACTCCTATGATCCATTAAGAATATGATGTCTGAAAGTTTAGTGGAGTTGCAATTCCTGCTACGAATTTTACGAAGACAAAAGATTGCAGGTGGAGCTTCCCTTGTGAGGACACTAAAAAAGGCAGGACTGATCCACAGTCATTTGCCATCGACTGACTGCGTCCTTTTCGATTGGGACCGCGCTATCAGAGAAGCTATCTAGACTGACTTCGTCCTTTCCGATTGGAACCTTGGTCGGGCGATGCAGGTGGGAGACAGTAAGGTCAAAGTAGTAGGTTTGGAAACCCTTCTACGTGGGTTGAAGATTTTTGCTGGGGAAGGTTTCTGTGGTAGGTTCACGCTGATCTTTGCTAGAAGCCCTCGACCCTGGAAATTCTAACGTTGAATTTGGGAGGGCGGATGGGCAAAATTATCAACCATATCCTTTTCAACATTTACGTCAAATCACTAAAGTCATATCATAATTCATTCTTACACTTCCAATTCTGTGTTCGACTGCATATGCTTTTTAATTTTTTACACCATCTCCTCATGTTATTAATTTCGCAAAATTGGCAGACATGAGTCACAATTAAACCTCATCACACAACGAGAAATCAAAAGATATAGAATTCTCAAATTGTTATTAAAGCAACAATCAAAAGGGAATTCATAAAAAGTAAACCCAATCCCTCAAGACCCAACCAGCCCCAATATAAACTATTCTAAACACGCAATGAATCCAATAGGACCATCACTACGGAGACTTTCGGCATTATCTTCAATGGGTTTTTGTGGGGTTTTGACTGGAACGGGTTTGGTGATGGAATGGGGACGAGGTGTCTGGGGTGGTGAAAACGACTAGACAAAGCAGAGGAGGTCTGTGGGCCAGAAAGCGAAAAAGAGGAACGCTTTTTGTTCAGAGTTTTCTCACAAAATTTACTGAAACGTGTGTCTTCAATAGGATTTGGAAAATACAAAAGAAAATACAAAACGAGTTAACCCTACGCTATGAAGATTAATTAGTAGACTTAATCTTGGTTTAATTATTTCCTAACAACATGTTTTACATAGCCAAACAAATATCGTGAAGGTAGTCACTCGATATGCCATTGCCAACTCAACAGATATTATCTCCAAAATAGAGAACTCTTAGGAAATGCCCGGATATGGAGGCAGAACAGTGCTTAGACGCCGCTTCCTGTTAGATGACCACATGGCAGCAATGTGGCTGCAGGGTAGAGGATTTGCAACTTGCTATGAATTTTTAACAATCAATAAAAGAAGAAAATGTCATTTTAACCCTAACATATACTTGAGCTTAGCAAAAATGATGAGGGCATGGTTGTCATTACATCTCCTTAGGTTTGTTTACAAGGTTTCCTTGTAACCCTTAGAGAGATTTTACTTCATTGTGGAGAATGATAGACAAAGATGTTGCTTTGTTTTGCAATCGCCAACCAAATGAATTAGCAGCACATAGATATTATATACTCAGCATAATTAGGGTATTATTCTAAGTGTTGAGGATAGCTATGTGTGAACCATGAACTAGTCTTGTAAACAACATTATTTGTATTTTCTTAGAGAAATCTTTATGAAAAGGAAAATGAGCTGATAAATATGATAGTAATAGTGGACATAAGACAAATTTATTCAAATTACCTTAAGTCTTTATATTGTATATGTATATGACTTGACTTATCCTTTTATGTGTTCATATGATTAGTTGTTTATGCAACACAATAGGTTTTCAAATATGAGACCATGCATCGCATAATGCAAGGCGGTTGCCTGGCAAGCAATCCAATTTTGGCCCTTGTATGTAGCACCAGCCAACCTTACTGTTAAAAGACAAAATTAACATTGCCGCGTCATCAGTGCCATGTTGCCAATGCCACGTCAGCAGCACTTATCTACACTGGAGGCACATCAGCCATCTCACAAGTTCAACCTTGTCGCACCATGTCAGCCCTTGTGCAAGCAACCCAAGTGTTGCACATTCGCCTTCCTCGTCGCACTAGAACAACTGATCAGGAAGCTACCAAAACTAATATATTAAATCAGCATCAAAATCCCAACCCGTAATGGAAAGCGAAGCTGTCATGACTTCAGAAGAATAAAAGAATAAAAAAGATAAAGATAAGATAATGATTCTAGAAGAGTAAAAGAGGCGGCGTGGGGTCTCTATAAAAAAAAGGGTAAGAGGTACGGTAACGGCACAAGGAAAAATAGGATAGTGGCCATCCCTCAAGTAGCCTTTCATAGTTGTAGGTAGATTTAGTTTTTAATTAACCTTATGAATTGTGTAATGTTTTCGGAATTGTTTTGTGAACAAATTTCTTAATAGAGAGGTATTACTGTCAAATTTCTTATTTGAAATTTTGAGGAATCCATTTTGTCACGAGTGGTATTAGAGCAATAATCTGGCGTGAGAAGGGCAGGAAACTACGACGAAAACTTGCAACAGTCCATGGCTGATTTGGACGCTCGCCCCAAGCTTTAGAAAAGATAATGGAATTGTAGACGAAAGAAAATGTTGGAAAGTTGGAGGCTTTACAGAGGAAAAGAGAGGGTTGAGGCAAAGGAGAGTACTGAGAAGCTAGAGGCAATGAGATCTTCCAACTCGCGAAATTTTAAGGTTTACAAACTGAGAATGGGTAGACGTTGTAGGGAAAGGTGGTGCAGATTCACATATATAGAACCCAAATTGGGAGAAGCAGGTAGTAGTAGAACTACCGGCCTCCAAAATTCCGTCGATGACGACCAAAGTGCAGGTGGCGGCTAACCATGACTGATGAAACAGACGAGGCCATTCACTCCCCTGATCCCATTTGGATCCATTCGAGCTTCTAAGGCAAAGAAGTGAGAGGATGACACCAGCAACCGGAAGGGCATCAGGGACATTTAAATATAGTGCTGACACCAAAGGGGTTTGGTAGACTTGTTCTTGGCCAGGCGAGAGCTGTTTTGAACAACGGATCAAGGTCCACAATGGCCTCCATATGAGGCCAATCGCTCTTATGGGCTCTAGATTCTCATCAACAGAGCAGGAATTTTTCCAAACGAGTCGACCACCATAAATAGAGGAAGGGTTGCCTAGGTTGCTAATTGGAACAGCCTGCAATAGCAAATTAGGGTTAGTCGAAGAGTAAGATTTGGTGAAGGGGAGGAGAGCTTAAAGGTTAAGTATTTCTTGGTTTATTTGGAGGGAAGGGCTACATAGTGACATAAATACTGGTGGAGGGAACTGGTCTAATGAGTTGTGACTAATTTTGGATAGATGTATGCTACCAATTTGCAATCCATGAATATAGTAGTGTAATTGCTGAATTCTACGAGTTTAGACAAACCTCCATAGGCATACAACATAGTTACATTCCTAAGTGAACTGAATTCTCACGAAAAGTTTCTTTATGGATTATTTTATGTAAGGTTTGAAAGAAGATTTACGTATAACAATGCTCTTGTTGCTCCCACAACTTTGGACTAGGTTTATAGGACAAAATATTGGTGCAAAAGCATCACTTAGAATCACAATCATGGAGATCCCATGAAATCTACAACTTTTATATTGGAGTTGAATTAGTAGAGGTACCGAGTCCTTATGATGTTGTACCTCTTGACCTAACCAATAGTGAGTTTAGAACTATAGGAGAATAACTTTAGTCTTAAAATCCAAATGGCCTATACTACATATCAATGATGTTCAAATGTAAGAAAAGAAGAATAAGAGTTTATGTTGTTACTATGATGAGAAATGATTTCATGGTCATTGAAGCAAAAATAAGTAGTTGTTCTAGTTGAAGGATGAAGCCACCCAATAGTTATTTTTGTAAGAGGATGCATTGACATTAGAATCAATCCTTGAGGACAAGGATTCATGAAGCGATAAGAATTATCATGATTCTAGGAAAGTAAAGGAGATAAAGCTAAGATAGTGGTCCTAGAGAGGTAGAATATAAGATAATTATTTCATAATAGGAAGATAAGATAATGATTCTAGAAGAGTAGACGATAAGATAATACTTCTAAAAGAGTGGAAGATAAAATAATACTTCTAGAAGAGTGGAATAGGCAATGAGTGTACTTATAAAAAGGGAATAGGAGGTGGGGTGAGGGCATAAGGAAAAATATAATATAGTTATCTCTTATCAATTAGGGTTTTAAGTAGCAATTGTTCCTTAAAAAGGTTTCCATTGTTGCAAGTAGATTTATTTTTCAATTTATCTTATGAATTGAGCAATGTATTTTGGATTATTTTGAGAACACATTTCTTAGCAATATTGTAATATTTCTTTTTTGGAATGTATTGTTTTCTATTCCGAGGAATATTCATAATTACAAGGATACCATAGAAATGATATGGATTGCTCACAAATAGAAAACAATAAATTCCAAGAAAGAAATCTAACACTATTGCCTTTCTCTTAATAAATTTGTTCTTGAAACAATCCTAGAAACATTGTACAATCCATAAGAAAAATTGCAAAATAAATCTACTTGCAACTGTGAAAGCTTCCTTAAGAGATGACTGCAACTTAAACCCTAATGGATAAGGATAAATGTATTTTCCTTTTCTTTGTGTTTTCACCCTACTTCCTATTTCCTTTTTATATGGACTTTACACAACCTCTTCTACTCTTCTAGAATCATCACCTTATTCTATACTCTTTTAAAATCATTATCTTATCTTGTACTTTTATAAAATCATTATCTTATCTTCTACTTGTCTAGAATTATTATCTCTTCTATTCTTTTAAAATCATGACAAAAGCTTACAAACTAACGCCTTTATCAACTCGATGCAAGCCTCAATTAGCTCTCAATCTCACAGCATACACGAACACCCAAAGTTAGCACTTCATAGAAGGAAAGTTGTTGACTCTCCCACTCGAGTAAGGCAAGCTTTTTGATCATAGATAACTACAAATCCCTTCCATCATCAACATAGATTGGAGAACTTCCTTTCCTTGCTCAACCCAGAAAATTATCTTTCTTATTTACACAATCTTCATCAACCACGCATCTCCTTTAATTATGGCAATTGATGTGGGTCAACAATTACATATTTATGTAGGATTAACTATAAATTTTGATTGCTTGTTTTAATCATGTACATAGGTTGTATAAATAGGTCCAATTGTATTGGTTATTACCATTAAGAAATTCAAGGAAGTTTCAAAGCCGTTCTATGTTTTTTTTTCATTGTTAACTTTTAGATTAAACTTACAGTGTCATGATTTTTGCACATTAAAATGAAAGGTGGGACAAATAACCTTGTTGTGCTGAAATTTAGGATTTTTGGATTAAAATCTACATCTAATAAAATGTTACTAGGTTTTTGATCATGATAAGTGATACAAACTTGAAAATCTTCATAAAGATAAAGAATTTTGTGACCAATGCTTTATGTAATTTTGTAGCATCTATCCCAAGTCAACATTGCACTCTTTGTTGGATCTGTATATTCTACTAAACTAATGATTCTATTAAACCAAATATATGTGGAGAGTGGGACAAGTAAATTACTAAATTTCCATAAGGAGAATAAACAATTTGAGTAGACAAGCAAGCATACCAAATATGAATTGATCAAGGTCTCCATTAGGTAAAAACTCATATATCAAAAGCTTTTCATTTCCTACAAAGTAATATCCTATAAACCTTATGAAATTCACATGTTGAAGCATAGCCACTAGCACAACCTAGATTTCCTTATGCAAAATAAAAAAAATAGCCTTTTGTTGGTAATATTTATCCATTTGGTAGGTTACATTTAAGTTGCTACGAATGATAAAAATGAAATAATTAGAATGTCATATCACCTTGTAAACAACACCATATCCACCTTTTCCAAGTTTATTTACATTCAAAAAGTTCTCTCTAGTGTCTTTAAGTGTGCTAAGTCTAATGATTAAGTACTACTAATTTTATCCATGGCTTTGATTTAAACATATCAATACACATGAATTCAACTAATTCATTGCATAAAGGAAAGCAAGGCCAATGCTGATATGTGCACATAACAAGAAGAGGATTTAATCTAAAACTAATAAGCTAAACATAGCTTTTCCTCCCAAAAAAGTGCTTTAGCAATGCCTCCCTTATAGCACACATTTCTAGCATGTGGTTTGCTACATTGGCCTCTTTTGCTTTAGTGGGGAGGCCAAAAGTGCCACCATACCCTTAGCCATATGATTTTCCTCATTTGGTGGTGTTCTTGGCCAAAGGAAGTATTCTCATTAATGGTGGCTTGAGATTTGGTAACCTGACCTTTAAGCATGAAATCCCTTAGAGGATTTGGATAGGAGTGTCTCCATCGAGGGATTTTGGAATGAAATCACTCAATGAAATAAATAGGACTTAAACAGGAATCCTTAACCGATGAAAAACATACAAGAATTCTGCTCCCCTTCTCTGTAAAATGAGCCTTAAATTGCATACATCACCCTCCCTTCTTTAGGTTAAGTTAGTCTTGTTTCTAATACACACCTAGGCTCAGCCCTCAACATAACATACAAGTCCAATATCCTAGTAGAACAACAATATACAACAACAGACAACTTAAACCATTAACACACACAACACTACTTGCATCCCAAACCTATAACATGTACCGCCTCCCCCCGCCTCCTTAAAATAACCTTGTCCTCAAGGCTAGTGATCACTAGTGCTAACTATAAAGTAAGGATATTGCTATTTGAATTCTTCTTCCTCTTCCTAAGTGGCCTTGGATAGGTGCTTAGCTTGCCAATGAATGAGAATCTCATGCTTCCCTTATCTCCTACAACTCTATAGCACCACTTGTGGGATCTTTTTAGCTTCGAACTCTTCTCCCACATCATGGAACTCCTCTACCCCTGGTTCTACAACCCTAACATATCTTTTTAACTTAGAAACATGAAAGGTTGGGTGTACTTTTGTCCCTTGTGGTAGTTCTAGCTTGTAGGCCACAATTCCAATTTTCTTTAGCACATGAAATGGGCCCTAGAAACAACTAGCCAACTTGTTGTTCCTCCTCTCTACAATAGAAACTTGGCAAAACTGAGGAATTCTCACACAGACCAAATCCCATTCTTGGAATTGGATCTTCCTTCTCCATCTATCATATACCCTTTTCACTCATTCCTAAGTTACTTAGAGGTTCTTCCTGACTTTACTCAATATTTAATCTCATTCCAGCAAAACTTGCTCAACTTCAGCAACTTTCGTCATGCCATTCACATAGGAAAGTAGAGTAGGTGGACTATGACCATACACTACTTCATAACTAGTATTATAGTAGAACTAGGCCCACATTAACCATTTTACCTAAGTGTTTGGATGGTTCCTAACAAAGCAATGAAGATATATTTTTTATGGGTCTCGTTTGCACTTAGTCAAGCCTATTAAATGAGCCCAATTCAACTTTTGTAGGTACTAAACCCAATTCTGCTTAAAATTACATATGGATTCTAGATTTTAGTGCTAGTGATCATATAATATGATTTAAATTGATTGAATTTATATGTCTCGTGGATTTCTCAATTATTGTCCATTAAGCTTCCTAATGGGACCCATAATATGACTACACATTTAGGGAAAGCAAAACCTATACCTACCTTGACCTTGAAGCAAGTTTTATATGTTCCATACTTCAAATTCAACTCCATTTCCATTGCCTAGCTTACTTACGGTAATAATTGTTTTACCCTATTTTTTGCTAAATTTTGTCTTTCAAGACATTACAATTATGATAATGATTGAATTAAGTAAAGTTGTGTGTGGGCTCCACACTTTCTTACCCCCCTTTTAAAAAATCTTATTGATTGTATTACACAAAATATTTGTGAGCAATTGCTTATATGTAAATATATTTTTGATAAGATGTATAATATAGTTTAAATTTCTAATTGTGATCTATGGACATTTTGACCATCCATCTTCACAGTATGTGGTTGATTATGGTTAAGTCATTAAATGTCTTGATCCTTTTCAACACTTAGTTTGACTCCTAGCAAAATAAACTTATTCACCTTTTCCACATAGTTAGATTAAGAGTACACTCATTTTTCAATTATTTCACATGGATTTGTGGGGCCTTAGGCATACTTTTAATCATGATGGATTGTGATACTTCCTCATTACTATAGATGATTTTTCTAGGGTTGTGTGGGCATTTCTTCTTCATTTCCAATATCACATTTTTCCTACTATGTGATCATTCATTAATATGGTCACTACATAATTTAGTTATTAGATTTAGCATATACAGTCTAATAATGGCATTGAGTTTTTTTATTTAGAATTTAACCTTTTTTTATCTTATAAGAATAGGGTGATACAACATAAACATTGACATCTTTTGAATGTTATACATTTATTTATGTTTTAAGCTCATATTCCTTTTCTTTTCTTTTTTTTTTCCCTTTCTTTTGTGTGTGTGTGGGGTGTGAAGGAAGGGGGGGGGGGGGGGGGGGGGGGGGGTGGAGTTGTACCCTAATAACTACATATTTGATTAAAGCTTACCTAGTTTAGTTCTTTCCCATCACACTCCTAATAAGCTATTATATCCCTTTGTTCTTAGATCACCTTCACATCTTTGGATGTTGATATTATGTTACTTTTGCTTACTCCAAGGGATAAAGTTTCCTTTAAAGTTATACCATATATTTCATGGGGTATCCTCTACTCCAAAAAAGTTATGGCTTATATAATCTTGCAGTTGATAGATTCTTCATTAGTAGGAATGTTATTTTTCATTAGTCAAAATTCCTTTTTAAATTTGTTTGCATCTTAACCTAGTCAATCTTTGCTTGATCCATAAAATGATCCTTGCAATGAGTCTTGGACCACACAAATGATACTTACATTAGAGCATTCACCACATATACCCAAAGGCCTTCTCCTAAACAATCACCAAATTCTTCTCTACCATATACACCTATTCCTCCATGCCAATCTAGTAGACCTACACGATCACCAATTTAGATATTTAACCATATTTGTCCCTAAGGCCTTTTCTATCTCTTTGTACCCTATATTTAGTTATGTTTCAGTTAACCATTTTGTCCCACACCACAAGCATTTTATTGCTTCCATATCCATCATAAATGAGACATTCTCATATCAAGAAATGGCAATGGACCATATTGAGTTAATGCTATAAGACTAGACTTGAAAGCCTTAAAGGGGAATCATAAGTGGGATATGGTGCCATTGCCATTAGGACAACACCTAATTGGTTGCAAATGGGTGTATCAAATATACATTGGATGGAAGTACAGAAACATATAAGGCTCATTTGGCAACAAGAAGAGGGAATCAATTATCATGATACATTTGTCCTATAGCAAAAATGATTACAATGTGAGTTGTCATTCCATTAATTTCTATTCATTATTTGGATGTACATAATACCTTTTCAATAATGGAGTTTATTGGAAAAGATATATATAAAGGTGTCATTTACGTCAATGGAATGCTAAATTTTCTATAGTATTGGTGGCAGTTGGATAATATTGGGCACATTATGATTATTCTCTTTTTATGTAAAGGTGATGAGATTTTTTATTGTATTAATCATTTAAGTGGATGATATTCTCATAATTGGTAATAAGGCAAAAGTTGTTTATAAATACAAAGTGTTATCTAAATTCTAGTTTTCTTATGAAACATCTAAGGCAATCTAATTTTTTTTTTTTTTTTTTGCTTTTAGGAATTAAGGTAACTCATTCACAAAATGGTATATATATTAATCAACATAGTATGTGCTTGAGTTGATTTCAAATACTAGCTTATGAAAGGCAAGGCAACTCTTTCTCCCATGGATGACGATTCTCAGTTGACATTGGTGTTGTAAGATGAACATGTCAAGGACAGGCTACATGATCCATATCTAAAGGATCTTCTTTGTTTGAATGGTTGATTGGTAAGTTCAACTACCTCACCATGACTTGCCTAAGAATTAATTATGTTGTTCAACAGTTAGTAGTTTTCTCATGTTCCAAGTGTTCCCACATTAAAGCTACTTGTAGAGTTTGAAAATACACTAAAAAGGCTCATGGGGCTAAGATTTTTTTTTTCTTTTGAATTGTTTAGTTTTGGCAACCTATTGTGATGCTTCTTATAATACTTGCCCCATGACTTAAAAATTAGCAACATATTACTATATTAAGCTTGAGATAGCTTTATTTCATGGAAAACAAAGAAACAAACCATGGTGTCACTTTCTTTTATTGAAGTAGAATATAAGGCACTGTTGTTTACAACTTTTGAGCTAACTTGGATCATTGTTCTCTTTGAAGACTTAGGGTTGGATGTCCCTTTTACCAATTTCTTTATTTTGTAATAATGATGCAGTGAGACATATTGCAATGGATCCTATTTTTCATGCCAAAAGTAAATATATTGAGATTGACAACCATTTTGTACATAAAAAAATAAAGGGAGGATTTATATATGCTCAACGCATGTAGGGACATTTTTACTAAGGCCAGTAGTACCAAATAGCATTGTTATTTATTGTCCAAGTTTAGAGCATTTGACTTGCACAAATCGTTAGCTTGAAAGAGAGTATTAGAATTAAAGGCCTAGCCCATTAGTAGGCCCATTATGTTCTTGTATGATTTTATGATTTTATTTACTATTCTTGTATATAAAGATGAGGACCTTTATATTCTAGAACATTACAAATATTATAAGCAACCATAAGGTTTTTCTAAAACACTTTTAGAGTCCCTAGTCTTTTACCCCTTAAGACATGTTACCAAAGAATTTGAGTCACTATCCCAAGACAAAACACGTTGTCATCAAAGTTCATTGTATAAATGAGCTAACTGAGAGGAAGGAAATGAAATTCAAGTATTGTAGTAGTAACAACCAATTGGCAAATTTGTTGACAAAGGGTTTACCCTAAGGACAACATGAATACCTTAGAGAACTGGTCAAGGTAACAACAAACCTCAGCAAGAAAGGATGTGGTTATGGATTATTAAATAGAACATGGTGAAAAGGAAGTAGTGGTTGCATGAAAAGGGAAGTTCTGTACTTGATAATATGTAGTAGAAAAATTGCTATGTTCTTGAAACTGCCTTGTTCTTGAGTAATTGTTGGCATTAGTAGGCTACTAGTTTAAATAAAGAAGTAAATTTTTATTTTTATTTTTATTTTTATTTTTATTTTTATTTTTATTTTTATTTTTGTGAAAAGGTAAGTTTGCATTAATATAAGTAATATATATAAGCAAAGGGAAAGACCTAAGTATTACAAGGCTTAAGAAAGCTAAAAAAAAAATGGAGGTTTGAAGCCTTCAAATCTCACTTAAAATAATGTTTCCTTGAGATGTTGTTATATTTCAAAACAAAGAAGCTCTCCTTTAAATATTTTTTCTTACTTTTACTGACAAGATTAAAATGTCAATAGTTTTATTATGAAATTTTCTTATACTACGTTCATCCTCTATATAGTAAATGCATGTTCAAAAAGATAATATTGAGAAGTTTTACAACCAAATTACTTCCTTTAGTGGCTCTGATTATTTATTTCGGTTCTTCATTCGATCTTCCAATATGACACTAGATTCCTTTTTAAGCTAATATAGTTTTCCAAATCATCCTAGTTTATGTACATTGAAACAAGAGACAACTCCTATTTTCGACTTAGGATTAACAAAAATTACAATATAAGTTAACTGAAGAAAGCCATCGTATAATTTTTTTTACTATAAAACGTTGATTTTTTATAAACTAGTAATATAATAAAATTATGTTTGCTACTGCCCTTAACAAAAATCAAATTATATCATTCCACTTTTTTATTAGTTGGCTAAAGGTCCTTGTAGATTTCTTTACAGCAATAAGCATACCTATAAAGAAGAAAGGTAAAAGTGAGATTTTGTTTAAGGAGGTCTCTCTAACTCCATGTCATAAAACTTTTTATATTAAGTTGTATTACTGGAGTTCTTTTTATATTTTGTACTGTGAATCCACTTATTCCATAAAAAAGAGTTTGGGAAATTAATGAGATTCTAATATAGACATCTCGAAAGGAATTTAATTTAAAGCTTAAGATTTGGTAATCCCAATCTCTCTTCCTTCTTTGGTGAACAAACTATTTGCCAAGTCACTTTGTGTAAATGTTGTGTATCTATACAACTTACCCATCGTAGAATTTTATGTTAAGGATAATGTTTTTTTTGGTTTAAAGTTTTGTAAGACTGGTAATACCTTGTTACTATCCTCTTTGTTGTTGTCTTTTGCTACTATTATGTAAGCCTTTGTTGATGTTTATATAAGCCTTAAGACTACTTTGCTCCAATCTAGTCTCTTAAGTATTCTTATCACACACAAACTTAAGTTATCACTAGTCTTTAATTCCTATTAGGCTCTTCCTTTATTTACATTTTACCACAAGGGATCATTCATCCAATGTGAAACATTTATCTTGTACATTTATCACTACACACCAAGTGATATTAGGTTCAAGATCTTATGAGATAGGGCATATTCAACTTGATTCTAATACATATGTTAAAAAGCCTAACCCAAAAGCTACGTCAAGGTTTTGAGAGTTTTCTTTTTATTTAAAATTTACTTTATGGATAGTTTTTCTATTTTGGACTCTTGTCCTAGAGAAACTTCCTTACATATCAATTGTCATTAGGCTCAATGTTACATTAGGTAGAGTATGTTCTATTAAAGTTTTAATATCATGTTTGAAGGGTCATAGGTCCCCAATTGCACCAAACACTTTTAAACACTTACAAAGGTGAACTTATCAAGTATGAAACTAGCAACCTAGCTTCATAAAATAACCCCATGGCCTTATCATTAAAATCCTTTTGGTTATAATCAAATACATGAGAATTATATGAAATAACATTGCACTAAGGTTTTTTCTTTTTACTAGGCAAATTAGGTGTGGGGATAATACATAATTGAGACCTCTTTGGTCTAAGCTGCTTTGGTTCCAATTGAGTAAAACCTTTAGCATTTTTATTGAAAATTAATTTTTATATTTAAGTATTATCCAAAATATGTATTTTTTTCAGTATGAGACTTTCATTCTTAATAGTTTTTTGCATGCTAAATATATTAAAGGGCTTTAAAGGCACACAAAAATTGATTTGTGATAACTCTATAATTTATAGAGTTATTATTATTATTTTAGGTAATATTTAATAGGGTCTTTATTAAATTATATTTGTATTTAATTGTATTTGAGTATATTTTTTTATTTTATGCAGCAAACCAAAATAGGCAAAAAAACAAGAGAAATGAAGCAAAAGATTGAGAGAAAAGAGAAAAGAAAGAAAAGAAAGAAAATAAGCAAAGGTTAGTTTGGAACCCACGTGTGGAAAAGACAAAAAGAAAAAAAAGAAAGATGCGGGCTTGTAAAGGAGAAAAGGACCAAATAGAGGTCTTTTATCGGGCAATCATCCAGTGGGCCTTTGATCGTGTGAAAAGGAGACGAAAAAAGCATTGGTGGCTTTTTGTCAAAGAGGTGTAGAGAACAGGTGGGCTTTTGGTCAGGAAAGAGAGTAGAGAGAAATTGGAGAGAAGTGGGCCAAAAGGGTGAGAATGTTGGGTCATGCGATCGCCGACCCATCATTCTCACCGACGTTTGGAGTGACAGAGGCAAGAGAGACTAGAGAGGAGAAAAGAAAGAAGGAGAAAAGAGAGACTAGCCATGAGAACATAGATCGACCTCTTCGGTAGCTCCTAACTAATTTTAGCGAAGGCTCCAGCCAACTTTTCCTTTTCCTGGCCAGATCTGCCTTCCTTGTGCAATTTCCGGCAATTCTGTGGCAGTTGCATGCGATTTCGTGGTGGTTTTTGGTGAAGAAGTGCAAATGCCGACTTTGTCTTTTCTGTCAGACTTATACATTTCTGTGGTGGATTTGCCTGATCTTTTTACAGATCTACAACCTAGGGGTCCTCTTTTACATTTTTCGGCTGTTTTTTGTGAAGACGGGCGGCAATGCGTGTCACCGGCACGTGATGACGTGTGAGAAAGCGTGTGACGACTCGTGTGCAGCTCGTTTCACCCTTTTTTTTAGGCAAAACTTTCTCATCCCCTTATGTGCATATTTGTGTAGCCTTTTTGTGATTTGAAGACATTTTTAGTGACAACTTAATGTTTTTAATTTACAAAATGTGTTGTTTAATTTCCTGCACAGTTCTTGTTTTTGTAAATAACATGTTTTAGTTTATTGTGTTACAGCTACGATGGAACTTGCTTATGACGTATAAATGGTATAATTGTTTGTGTTTTGTGAGATATTTTATAAATGTGAAGTTGCATATTACGGAGTATAATGCTTTTAAGTGTTAGCTATCACTTAAATGATCTGATTTGCATTTTAGAGACCAACAGGAAATGACATGCAGTTGCTTCATGTAATATGCAATTATAGATTAATATGGATAAACATATACCATATGATTTGTGTGGCTTTAGGTGTAAACTAGAATATTCACAAATCTGAATGCACTTAGTTCATTTAATTCATGGGTAGAAATACAGTGAGTTAATAAGTTAAGTAGGTTCGCTATACCTAGATATAGGATAATGAATAAATTAAAAATTTTCGTCATCACATGAATAGAATTAATCTTGCTAGCATGGATGATCGACATTTGTATCTAGTAATTAGGTGAAATCGGACGCTCTAACATCTTTAGTTAATCATATTTAGGTTAAATTCAATTGTTTGCCCAATTTTCTATCATTTCGGTTGGCTAGATAAACTCTAGGAACTATTCACTATTAGTAATTAGTTAGCTTAGTAAGCATCAATCTCTGTGGGATAATATCTTTACTTATCATTATATTACTTGTTCAACATGTATACTTGCATGTAGAATTTCACTGAACAATGTGAATCAATTTAGGCCTTGATATCATATTAAAAAGTCTAAAACCTAATCTAGGAGCCTAAAATTTCATCTAGAAGATAACCATTGCCCAAAGATTATATCTTTTTTATGTGAAAATTTTCATCCTTAATGAGTTTATCAAATAGATAATAAGCCGTGTTTATATCACCACTTTTATAATACATATGGAAATGATCATTCAACAAAAAAAATAGACATGGTTTAAAAGTAGTCTTGAATGTGGGCATGAGCAAGCTTGTCATACATAAAATAACCAAAATTCGATAAATATCTGGACCTATTTTGTATAGGACATGTGGTCCAGAGAAATTTTTTTACATGACATGGCCAATAATGTTGAAATGGGTGAGGCAATGGTATCGCTTACGGCAGGGTGGTGGAAAGGATTCTTTGTTTAAGCCCAGAAAATTCAATGATGTGGAAGACAACCTCAGGCTTTGCGGGTTTTGTTTCTTGGAATAACATATTTCCCAAGTCACCATTACATTGAAATGAATTCCGAATGAGAATTCAAAGGATTTAGTATTAATGTGATATTTATTCATTCTCAAACGTAAAATTTTGATTTACATCACCTTTTAAAAAAGAAAAAAAAATTCAAAATTTGTATCTATGTAACTACATTAGTTAATTGAATGATGTTAGCGTAGGGACACTGCTTTACATGCTGATTGAATTATTACCAATAACTTGTAGAAATGTATTCTTAATTAAGGTGTTAAGGGGATGACTATAAATTTAATACTCAAAATTTCAAGTTTTTTTTATCAATGATGATGTCACTTGTGCTATATATCAAACAAAAAATCTGGAATACAAAGTGAAAAAAAGGAAACAAAAGATAACAATTTCCTTGTTTTACGTAAATTCAATTTCCATTAACATTCTTTTGAGCCACATGGCATGGCATGCTATTTTTGAAGTAGCCATATACTCAACTTCAACTATGGATAATAACAGTAATTCTCACTTCTTTAATGGCCAAGAAAAAACTATTGATCTCAAGATAAAGGCAAACCCAATATTGCTTGTTGAATTACTCAAGTTTCCTCCCCAATTATTAGCACTACATCCAATAAGAGCAAACTCTTCTGCATTTCTATAAAATAAACTAAAGTTCAAGGTTCCACTAGGATACCTAAGTACTTTTTTGAGCTTGCAATGGTGAGTTTTAGTTGGCTTTTGCATGTATTGAGACAATAGTGAGACTAAAAATAGTATCAAGACAAGTTGCTATTAAATACAAGAGGCTCCCAATGAAACTTCCATGCATAAGTTTTCTCATTTAGAGCTAGTGGAGTTGAAACTTGTTTGCAATTTTCCATCTTACTTTTTGTTAGCAATGCTCTTACAAACTTACTTTGACATATAAAAATACCATCTTTTTGCTTAAAAGCTTCCAAGCTAAGAAAGTATTGCATAATCCTATATCATTCATCTCAAATGCTTGTATTATGTTTTTCTTATACTTGTTAAGTGTGCTGAGATTGTTTCCTACAAAGATCAAATCATCAACATATATGGAAACTAAGAGCATTGAATTTCCTCGTTGTAGCTTAAATAAAATGGGATCACTTAGACTGCATTGGAGTCCTTGATCAACAAAGTATTTGCTTATCTTATTGAACCATGCCCATGGAGCTTAATGTAAACTACAAAGTGCCTTCTTGAGTTGAAGTACTTTGGACTCCATTCCCTTCTCCTCATATCCTTTAGGTTTTTCTATGTACACTTTTTTCTTAATCTCTTCATCTAAGAAGGCAACTTTCACATCTAGTTGGAGAATTTTTCATTTGAATTGAGTTGGCACTACAATAAGCATCTTGATGGCTTCAAGTTATGCAACTAGAAAGAATATTTTAGAGAAATTTGTACTTGGTATTTATAAGTATCCCTGGGGCTTGACTATCTCTCCATTTGCATCTATTTTAGTTTTATATATCCATTTCAGATCGATTGGTTTCTTTCTTGCATGTAAATATGTCATAATCGATGTGTCGTTGTGCTTAATGCTTTTTATTTCTTTGCCCCTGGAAGCTCTCCATTCATCCAATCTTCTTATGTAAATAGGGGACATATCATACAATTCTCTTTTATTTTTAAAGGTTTGATTTAAAGTTGCCTCTAGAGATGACATTGCTTTAACAACATTTTAAATAGGAGTGGCTAATTCTAGAAGTTCTACACTTTGATGTTCATAAGAACAACCTTCCTTTTTGGCAATATCAAGATATGGTGCAAATGTGTTATGCTCTTCCTTTTGCTGCAAAGTCCAATTCCATCATGCATTTTCATCCATTATAGTATCTTTATCAATCACAAGCTTATTGTTTGACAATTTATACACTCGATAGGCCTTTGAAACAAAACTATAACCAAGAATGATACCTTGTTTTACTCTCTTATCAAGTTTGTGCTAATGTTGCTTAGGTACATGGATGAAACATAGGGATATGAAGAATTTAAAATGGTCCACAGAAGGTTTATTCACTTTCTAGGCTTTGTATGGAGTCATCTTGTATAGTGCTGAAGTTAGACTTCTATTTAGAATATATACAACAGTGTTGACTGCTTCTCCCTAGAAAATTCTTTGGCAAATTTTTCTCTTCAATCATGTTGCAAGCCATATTTAAGATTGTCGTATTCTTGTGTTTTGCAACATTGTTCTACCCAAGAGAATAACTTACTATTAGCTGATGTCTTATGCCTTGATCTATGCAGTATTTATTAAACTCTCATGATAGATATTCACCTCCTTGATCTAATTGAATTGACTTGATTACTATCTTTCTTTGTCTCTACCCTTTTTTTTTTTTTTAACTGCAAAAAGCTTTTAAATGTTACTAATTTCCCCAACAAAGCATGAAGCCTCATATAGAAACAAGATAAAGTACCTTATTCCTTCCTTAATGGGAATTCTCATTGGTTTATATATATCATAATGCATTAGGTCAAGTTGTTATAATGTTTTCTCTTTTCCTTTTGCAATAAATGACTGCCTTGTGCTGTTTCCAAGTTGACATAAGGTACACAAATTGTCTATTCCTTTGACATAAGGTAATCCATCCACCATATTTTGAGTATGAAGTTCCTCTAAAGATTTAAAATTAAGATAGCCAAAACGTCAATGCCATTACCATGACCTATCTTTACTTACATTCAAAGTAGATTGTTGAGCATACTAAAAGTTAAAGGGAAAGTTTCATGCATCTTTCATAAGAATGCTCACAATTTCTTTTCTACCTTCGTCATAATGTAGTAATATTTCTTATATGAGACCAAAACTCTTGTCTAGATAGCTAAAAACATTATCATATGGGGTCATATGATTAATGCATCCCCTGTCCACAAACCACAGGTTTGGATTTGCATTGGTTATTGATAAGCTTGCAAAAATTGCATTATTTCTTTTGTTTTCATCTTTTTTTGCAACATTAGTTTGATTTTCTTTATTTCTATAATTCTAATCTACATGGCTAGATTTATGACAATGCTAACATTATAGTTTTCCTTTATGCTAGCAAACTTTTTCTAAATGATTAGTCCTTTTACAAATTCTACAAGGTGGGTAGCTAGTTCTACAGGTTTTGGTTCAACTTCTGAATTTCCTTCAAAGGTTTTTTATTCCAAAGACAAGCTTGTTTTAAAGGTAGTCTTTAAGTTTCCTTTATCCTTTCTTTGATTAACCCTTTTCTCAAAGCTTCTAAGGAGCTTACAAGTTTTGACACTAACATGTTGGCAAAGCCTTTGGTTTCTCAATAGTTGTCATAATGGAGTTAAGCTTCCTAGTTAGACTAAAGAGAAGTTTTTCAACCATTCATGACTTAGGCAATGCCCTTCCTAAAGCTTGAATCTAACTAATAGCCTCATTTATTTTGACATAATATCTAGCAAGATTCTCATCATTCTCCATTTGAAGTAATTCTAGATCACATTTAGGATATTGAGATCATATTGCATGTACCTTAGGGGTGCCAAGAAACTAACTTTGAAGCATCCTCCACACTTCATGAGATGTTGTAGCTAATGAGACTCAGTTGAAGATGTGCTCAGAAATGGACAACTACATCACCAAAAAGAGTCCTCAATGCTTTGTCTTGGTTCTTTCTATACTTTTCTCAATTAGCTAGTGTAAGAGCATAAGAAATTCAGAATTTATAACCCTTGGTACTTTGGTTTGATGAACAAGTTGAACCAAAAACTAACAAGTCTATAACAAAAGATATATGAGAGATACTGCTAGAGCAATAACCAAACAATACCATGAGAAATGGTTTAAACATAAACAAGAAAATAAGATAAATAATAGTAGAAACCACTGCAACAAAAACATATATAAAGGAAAGATAATGACATCAAGAACAATTTAGAATCCATTATTACAAGACCTAAATGCCTTGCTACATCTTTACAACATATTTGAGGAGTATTCGTTGATACCACAAATGCTATCTTGCTCTCCTATTTCTATAGGTATATTTTAGTATTTATGATTGTTGGACGGTATAGATAAGATCCATGGAATCCACCCATCCTACAATCCATTGACCATTCTATCCATGATTTTGGTGGCTTCTCTTGTCTCGATGTGGGCACCAAGCAATACCCATTTTTCCAAGGTTTGACTTATTTGTTGGTTTCTTATGACAAGTCATGGATGGTCAATGAAGTGCATACTTCAACAAGGGCCTCCTTGTTCTCCATTGTAGGAATGTCTTTCTCCATAACATCCCACATGCCAAGCCATTTGAGATAAATTGTCATTCTAGTGGACCAAGCCAGGTAATTGATTCCATTGCATTGTGGTAGTGGAAGCTGAAAATTGGATATAAGTGGTGCAAGTTATGGATTGGTAGAAGAGGAGGCACTTCCGGATGGAGATGCAGCCATAGCAGAGAAAATATAAGAACAATAAAGAGATAAAGTGATGATTAGAACTTGTGGAGGCTCTCATACTACATATAGGAATTAAAGCCTTGTGTAACTTAAGTTAGTGTGTGCTAAGAATACTCAAGAGATCGGATTGAAGCAAAACAGTTCCAAGACTTATATAAACATTAACAAAACAAAGGCTTACACAACAGTAGCGGAAGACAGCAACAAAAAGGGCAGCAACAAAGTATTATGAGTCTTACAGAACTTTAGACTAAAAACGACCCGATCCTTAACATAACAATCTACTTCTCTATTTAATTTATAGCCTACCAATGCCGATAGTTACTCAAGAACAGAGCCGTTTTTCTGCAACACAACATCAAGTAGATAACTTCCCTTTCCACACAGCCACCACTTCCTTTTCACCACGTTTTGTTGAGTAATCCATAACCACATCACTCCTCAACAGTGCCTTTCTAATTCTTAAACTTGCTTTTGTACCTTTTAACAAAACTATGCATAACAAGCTAAATAACGTGATTAACGAGATGACTCAATACATAATTGACTAAATATTTTATCCGCGTAAACAGACCTCTTCGAAAGTGCAGTGTTTAGGCAGAAAATTGCTTTAGGCGTCGTTTTCATCAAGCGTTAACGGGGGCATAGCTCAGAAATTGAAGCCTCATTAGCCGATGCTTCGCTAGACCTCCTTCCGTTTTGAAATGACCGTATCTTGCTGGTATTACGCTGCCCTTCAGACGACATGCCTTGGAACATAAGAAATGCAGGTTTTTTGGGTACCGAGAGAGTGACTGAGTCGCCACTAAGCATAAGAAGAACCGAAGCCATTGTTGGTCTTTCAGCTACATTTTCTTGAACACATAATAGCCCAATGTGCATGCATCTCAATATTTTAGTTGTTGAACTGGTCCTTAGTCTGGGATCTACGAAGTCTGAAGCTGCACCTGCCTTCCAACTTTTCCATGCCTGCAAGATAATCTCGCAGGTAGACAGTATAATACACTAATTTTGTCAATGTCATGTGCGACTTTTAGGCAGAAAAAGAAATAAACACAAAAGTAATTGTACTTACATGACTGAGGAGGCCTTCTTCGCTCCCTTCACAGGGAAAAGAGTTTATTCTTTTCCCACTAATTGTCTCTAGAACTAATACACCAAAACTAAAAACATCTGATTTTATTGAATAACGTCCAAACACTACGTATTCTGGAGGCATATATCCACTGAATGCAAACAATGATAATATCAAACAATGGAATAATGCTAGTGTTATTGAAACAAAAAACATTTTAATATAGTTATTCATTATAATTCAAATTGATCCACTTACCGAGTTCCTGCAATTCTTTTTGTTTTGTCTTGAGATTGATCTAATGCAAATAATCTCACAGTACCAAAGTCAGAAATTTTAGGGTTCATATTTGCATCTAATAAAATGTTGCTAGGTTTTAGATCACGATGAATAATACGAAGTTGAGAGTCTTCATGAAGATAAAAAAGTCCTCGAGCAATGCCTTCTATAATGTTGAATCGCCTTTTTCAATCTAGAAACACACTCTTTGTTGGATCTACATATTCATGTAAATCAACATTTATGTTAAGTCAATAGATATGTGGATAATTGGATATTTTAAACAAAACATTACCAAGAATAGAATCTCAACAGTACCGAATATGAACCGATCAAGGCTTCCATTAGATACAAACTCATACACTAGAAGCCTTTCGTTCCCTTCCAAGCAGAATCCTATAAGTCTTACCAAATTCCGATGTTCAAGCCTAGCCACCAATTGAACTTCATTTTTAAATTCAAGATCTCCTTGTTTAGAAAGCTTCCGTAGCCTCTTTACTGCTACATTTTGTCCATTTGGAAGCCTCCCCTGAAAAAAGACATGTAAGATTTTTTAGGGCCAAGTTCATAAAGTTTGATTTAGAATGTTCTCGTTTTCAGATACATAAAATGTCGAATTATTACCTTGTAGACCGTACCAAATCCACCTTCCCCAAGTTTATTTGCATCTGAAAAATTCTCTGTGGCAACCTTAATTGTGCCAGAGTCTAACTGAAATGATTCGGCAGAAATAGTTTCATCCACGGCTTCACCTGGGACATGTCAATACACGCGAATTCGATTAATGGATAGCCCAAGCAAAAGGTAGGTAAGTGCTATCATATCATGGAAATTTTGTATTTTCAAACCCCAAACAGCAAGAAATATTTGTGTTGGAGTGCAATATTGTTCACTTTGCATCAACAGCAGTTATGTAGATCACTCATCTTTCAATTAGCAACCTCAACCTCAGATTCATAGCCACATCACAATTTAAACATCAGTATTTCCTTTGTTTTTCTTTTTCTTTTTAATTATTATTTTCTTTTAATAACTTATAGAAGCGATATCCCTACCAGCAAGGAAACATAAATCAATTTCTAACTCACTTTCAACTTTATCGCTTGCCTTCCTTCCTCTTAAATAGAAGAAACAGATGCAGGTGATTAGGAGAACAGAAACTACAGTCGGCACGACTGTGACAATTAAAGGGGTAGATGAGTTGCGTTCCTTTCCTGAAAAGATCAAAACTCCATCATGAGAAGGCCAACCATAATTTGGAAGTACTTCCGGAATCTAGCTATTTATGCAGGTAAAGAGGGCAATAAAATAAAACACCCTATCAACAAAATCATTGCTAAATCATTGCTCACTTGTAATATACGGCACGTCCTGTGATCTGCAAGCCTCGACTTTTGAACATATAAACTTGTTGCGCTTTAAGCATAACAGCGTGGTATGATTAGTTAAAATGGTTGACATCCATGTGACCTAAACCTGATGAAAATCTTACTCAATGATGCGAAATGCATCTATGTTGTGGTTTGATCAGTGCGACATGCAATTGTCGTTCTATCCTACGTGTTATTTGGTCTGGGCAAATATCTACTTACTGTGACGGACCACCAAAGAAGACCAGGAGAATCAAATCTTCATCGGATCTACATAAGGCAACGTAATTCGTAAAAGTTGGGACATCCTAATTCCTGGTGGTTTCTTTTGCCAAATACGAACATTATGTCTTTGCGTGCTAGGGGCTCCTTTAATGTGAATGCAATAAGTTTTCTAACGCGTTCGTGGAGCTTTAAAGACCAACAACTTTTTCTTCTTGAACGAAGCCCGAAATTAGGTCACTTACCTTTGGCAGCGCTGATTGGACAAGGAATAGAGATAACTGTAGTAGGCATTTTATGCGAAGTAGTGGTAATTATGGAAAAACTCCTTAGTTTCTTAATGTTATTTAGATTTTATTATCTAAATATCTAATTACCGGAGGTAATACAAATTGAAAAGGCAAAGGACATCCAACGATTATTATAGGTAAAATAATAGTATTTAAACTATTTAAACTATTTAATCCTTAAAAAAATGACTTGAACTTAAAAAATTTATATACTAAAGGAGAAATTTAAACGGTGTTAGAATCCGCAGCCATCGCCGAAGGCAAGCTCTACCATTTCTAACTTCAGCCTTCGCATGGAGAAGGGAGGGGTGGAGGGGCGCCGGGGTGTGGGGGGTGGGGGGCGAGCGGGGGTTTGGGGGCGGCGGTGGTGGGAGATTTGGTGTGTGGAAAAGGAAAATAGAAAAATTACTTCTAAAGCATGAAGCTCAGAACCATACCTTCTGTAGGTGGAAGCAATTGCAACGGTGGGGGAGATGCCGGTGGCACTGGCGGGGGTGGTGGCGGCGGCGGCTGCAGCGCTGGCCCCTCCGCTGCTGAGTCATAGAAATCGTATATCTCGAACCTTAAATCGCAGCTGGGTGACATATACTTTCCTCCCTGCTTTCCATTACAATACTGAGCAATGTAACCCTGAAGACCGGATAAGCAATTGTTGCAGTCCAGGTAGTCCAAATCAGGAGTGCACTCCAGAAGTGCACGTATTGTCTGGAAAGCTGGAGCAGGCGCGCTTCCGGCAGCGAACTTGAGAGTAGAATTTCCCGACGCGGCGCGTTTTCTTAGACTATCTAGCAAGCTTCTTAGCACCTGGTTGAACCCTTGTACGTCTGAGACGTCTCCGTTATTGTAAAGGATCCGATTGGGCATGGACTCAAAAACACCGAATATGGATCTGTTTGAGTATCGCAGCATACATTTGTCGACCCACACTATTGCCTCCTTCTGATTGGGACAAGACTGTAGGAGATCGTGGCTTGACGCATTGACACAACTGCGGCACTCTTCCGGCAAAATGTCTCCTCTACAAAGTGCAATCCCGTGTACTCTGTCTGGACTTTCTCCGGCCGAGAAATTGTAGAATCCATAATCGATCTTAGTGTTGGAGGACATGGAAGTTAGGAGGCTGTTGAGGTTTGTCCCGTAAGTACTGTTACTGGTGTAGTTACCACTTTCTGCACAGACGTAAGGATCCTTGACAATCGTGAGACAAACAGAACGTGTGACACTGCAGAAGAAGAAGAAGAGTAATCTGAAGCAAGGCATCCTCGCTCTTCCTCGCTGTAGCCTGTAACTTGGAAAGCTTCTTATAAGAGAACTCGTTATCTTCTGGCGACTTTCGTTGTAAATGAGTAGCGACTTAACTGGTCAACAAACTACCCAAAGGGCCCGATGTTGAAAATTTTGTGGTCTTCTCCTTTTGTGGCCGAGATCGTCTGCGAACCCTGTAGGTATCTTCTTATCTTAGCTGTACGAAAGTAACCAGCTTTTTGTCGGCTAGAAGAGTCTGCATTTTCTTTTCTTAACTTCTGCGGGACGTTACGAATGCTGTCACGTCAATGCATTTTTTACCGAATGCATGTTGAGAGTGCTACTGTTCGTATGCTTTCGGTAACGGGCTTTCTGCTTAGTTACTTTAATCGTTGAATGGCTTACCAGTGCGCACATGCCTTTGTCTTATTGATGGGACAGAAGAGGTTGTGGAGGAGAGGCAGCCACGCATGATCGCCCGGCAGCAGCTATTACCGTAGCTGCTGCAGAGTCTCTTCACACATCAGAATTGCCGTACATGGAAGCTCAAATGTTGATTGTATTATATAAGCAATGTACAGATTGTATTGTTTCTTAACATGGGAATGATTCTTCCATTTGTAACCGAAATCTAGAAGGATTTTCCTTGCTTATCAATGAAAAGTAAGCTTTTTACTCAACATATCATTTACCACTTCATATTTTGACATTATTGAAATTACATAGAATCATTCTGTGCGAAATTCAACTTTTCCAATCATGTTGGAAGTGTCTAGAGAAGCTTTCCAAACAGTTATTCTATTACGATTTTGGTTGTGCCGAAATGACTGATCATCTCAAAAATCATCCACTTCTCATATCCAATTAATTTAGCAAAAGGATTATAAAAAGCACGGCAAATGTGCACCATTTTGTAATACCGACAGTAAATTATCTATTTGCTTGAATTTGAAGAATTTACGAAAACGTTTCCCCAATAACAAACATAATGTAAGCTTTAAGTTCACATGAGGCCAGCTGCCTTGGGTCCCGGATGCAAGACCGTATTCGAGCCACCTTAGTATGATCCTAAAACTTGCAAGATAATAGATACAACCATTAAGCAGATTTAATAGAATAAGCCAGCTTCCATCACACTAACAGACCTGCCAAAAGAAGGAAAAACCAAAGAATTCTTCTAGCTGAGGAGTAATACCGTTTATTAGTGACCGGAGAGAATTGCTGATACCATGAATGCAAATGATCAACTAATGCAATAGTACCCTCGGCTCTCAAATATAAAGGCAACATCACAAATACTTTCTTCTCTAAAAGGTAAGGGATACTTGGCAAAGGAGAAAAATTAATGAGAAGATTGGCACCAACGGGTAGCATAGAAAAATTAGTACTATCTATCCCATCAACAATATCCTATCACCTTTATTAGGTAGGATCAAGCCATACAAGCAACTTTTTGGCAAAACTATTATTATTGAACACTTACATATTTTTTGTTACCAAAGTTACAACACTACTTTCCATGTACATGACAAATTTAGTTCTCAAGCTCTTCCATGTATTTTCATATATTATCTTTTTTATTAGAAGGGTTACTACATTATAATCTTACACTTGAAAAATATTTTGTAAGTCATGATGTCGTATTTTGTGAGAATATTTTCTTATTTGCATAACAATCTTCTGTGTTGTCCTTTGATAGCTTAGCCACCTCTTTAGCTCTTATCATATCACCTGAGGACCCATATAAAACTTCCTTACTACCCATTAAAGAACCTATATTTCCTAAGTTGGTAGATCTTTCTCCTATTACTAAACCTTCACCTACTGTCTCAATAGATCCACCTTTTAACACTTCATTGCTTTGATCTTTGCCATCTAAGAGTCTTGTTCCTCCTAAAAAGCTTCATAAAGCCTCATTAGGTAGATGCCATGGATAATGAACTTGTTACTCTTGAAGTAAGTTAAATTTGGATGTGGTTCCTTTACCTCCTGAACCATGTTTGATTGGTTCTAAATGGGTCTATAAGTTGAAATAACAAATTGATTATTATGACATTTTCTCTCCCATAACCAAGCATATCACTGGCTAGTTGATTATCAATATCATTGTAGTTCATCATTGGCCTTTATTTTCAATAGATGCGTAAAATGGCTTTTTTCAAAGTAAGGAAGTTTATATGGAGCTTGCCCCTGAATTTCACAATTAAGAGAAGGATCTAATCTACTGAATGTGAAATGGTTTATATGATTTGAAGTAAGCCTCTCATTAGTAGAATGTGAAGTTCATAGTAGCCCTCATTACATATAGATTTCATTAGCCCTAGCATGATTACTTTTTCTTCACAAAAACCTAGGGTAGTTCTTTTATTACTTTCCTTATTTATATTAACAATATTCTAGTCACAAGGAATTACTAGGTTGCCATCTTAGAACTAAAGGACTATCTTCATTTTACATTTTTCATAAAGGACTTCAGACAATCAAAGTTCTCCATTGGGATTAAGATTACTTGTTCTTCAAAATGGATTTCTTTGAGTTAGGGTAAGTACACCTTGAAACTCATCTCAAAAGTATGACTAGCATGGTCCAAATCTTCATTGATTCTTATAGAGTAGAACAAAAAATTCACAAACATTAAGTATGCAAGTACACCTTGAAACTCATCTCAAAAGTATGATTAGCAAGGTCCAAATCTTCATTGATTCTTATAGAGTATAACGAAAAATTCACAAGTATTAAATAGGACATTAGTTCCCAAGAAAAACATTATGATCCACCATTCAAAGATCCTTTGACCTACCAAAGGCTAGTTGGAAAACTAATTTATTTCACACTTACTACACCTAACATTACTTTTTTAGTGCAACTTTTCAATCATTCAAACATATACCTAAACAATATCACATGAAAACAACCATAAAGGTGACTAGATATCTTAAGAATTGTCTAGACCTTGGTATCATGTTTATATTTTTTTCCAAGTTGGAGTTAAGGGCTTATTGTGATTTGGATTATAATATGTGCCATATAATAAGGAGGTCAACTAGAGGATTTTGCATAATGGTTGAAAATTCTTTGGTATCCTAAAAAGACAAGAAACAACCAATTGTCACTCTCTCATCTATGAAAACTAAGTATCAAGTGATGCAAGTTACTACATGTGAAATAGTTTGGATCATGGGAGTACTTAGAGATTTTGATTTTTATCTACAACAACTTGTCTTACTATTTTGTGACAATAAGGCTGTATTGAAGTTTCAAATCTAATTTTTCACAAGGCTTGACATTGTAGCCTGTGCGTGGCAGTTTACTGTCGCCGTTCTTGTGCATATGGGAATAGGCAAAAAGTTTAGCGTGCAACGTGCAGTGATGGATGAGGACATGTAACAGTGTTCGGCGGGCTGCAGCAGTCGCTTCATAGCACCTCTCGTATCTCTTTCCACTACTTATCCAAGAAGAGATTTATCGGTTTCCCCACTAAACTGTGTACGAGTTGCATGTCCATAAACCCTTTTTGGACAATCCTTCACAAAACAATGAGTGCTCTGCCAGAGTTAATGTATTATTTAATGGGTAACGAAGAGACGAAAGCAATTTCTTTAAAAAATATTAGATGTAACAGAAAAGTTACTGCATATCAAATTGTTGCATCAATTCATGGTTGATCCCAACATTATCCATTCCACGCTCCATCAGAACATGAAAAGAGGACAGCTATAATGTCAAGCCTTGAAGTCATTGAATAGTAGGATAACGATGAGGGTAACAGAATGTAGGAAAATAAGCAGAAGAAGAAAAGTAATCTTAAGCAAAACATCATCGTTTTTCCTCTCTGTTGTACGTAAGTTGGAAGAATTCTAAATAATTCCTATCATTTGGTGGTTTCCATTGAGAAAAAGATCAATGATTGTCTTGGTCTACGAAAAACTTCTTAACTTATTCTGCACGAAGATACGAAGCCTTATATAATGGAAACACCACCTATGCATTTTCTTCTTTCTAACTTCTGTGTATTTTTCTTGTGTCAGATGTTGAGAGTTGTTAAAATAAAGCTATCAAAGTCTCATATGTTCCCGTATATATCTGCTTCTGCCAAGTTAATCTTTCCATTGACTTGCTTGCTATGGTGGGGCAATCCTTTTTATTTTATGACTAATTCAAAGCATCTAAACTTAGATGCAGTTGATGTAGACAGAAGTCCTTGCAGACAAATAGGAAATCGTTAAAGTCAAAAAAAGGAACCACACTAGGTGTTATACTAACATTGCCATCGCGTGCGAAACACGATGAATTGCGAAAGTTCGCTTAGTTTGTGAGGTTCTTTCTAGTTCTTTTACTCCCCCGTTTATAGTCTCTCTTTAGTCCTTCATTTCTACAAGAACTTAAAAACTTATTGGTATTGAGATTAGTTGTTGTTAATCACAGTGGAAAGTTGTTAGTGGAAATTTAATTGACTTACATCTTTGGGTTACTTACCTTCCTAGTTTTTTTTTAATTGTATTCGTTTTCTTAATTGTATTTGATTTGTATTTATAAGCCTCTATGTATTGGAGTAGTTCTTACAATAGATGACAATTTCTTTTGTAAGAGATTGGCTTCTTGGTTTATGTTTGTAACAATAGTTAATCCAAGTCAATGTAAATTCTTACAATATTTGCAAAATTTTTGTGCTCATCCAATCTCAGCTTTTTACATTGTATTAGAGTTCAATCTTTTCTTAGAACCTTTATGGAGATGGTTCAATAATGTACACAATAAAAGTGGCATCGTAGAATAATCTAGGTTAGACTATTACAATGAAAGGATGTATTAAAAACTAGTGTGATTTTGTTTTACATTGCTAAAATTTGGCTTGTGGAGTATTTTATATATAAGATGTGGACTTGTGGAAGAATTGGGTTTTGTAACAATTGGAATTATATATTGTTCCAAAATTATGTCCATTCATCCCCAAGTCAAAATCTTGGCTTTGCCCTACTTCTAAGGTGTGAAATGGGCCCTAAAACCAGCAAAAAATCATAACCAGGAAAGAGTGAAATTTTTGTAAGTTTTTCCGAATCAACTTTACTACTATAATCTAGGTGTCTTGAGCTGGATTTAGGAAACACCAAAATTCGACACAGAAAGAAGTTCAACTCCTCACCAAAAACATGTACAATAAGACAAAGTCTTAGTTGAATCACGTCTTAGCAACATGTTGTGCATAGCAATCCGATTAATGTAATTAAGGAAATGACTCTCAACACATCATTGACTAAATATTTTATCTTTGTAAACATAACTCTTCGAAAATGAATTTTCTAGGTAGAATATTGCTTTAGGCATCGTTTCCATCTAGCGTTAGCGGGGATAGAACTTCGAAAATGAAGGTGCGGAATACAGTTGGTAAAGGAGAAAAATTAATGAAAAGATGGCTCCAAAGGTAGCATATGACAATGATTTCCAGAGGCATCGTAGAAAAGAATCAAGTGCAGGGAACATCACGGATGACCATTCCCAACGCAAATATCACCACGCATTCATTCTTCTTGCCATAATAGTCACCAATTGCCAACCAAACCTCACAAATATTGATTGATGCTTGGAACCCCATTAATAGTTGTTGCAGTCCTTCTTGTCCAAATCACAAGAGCAAGCTAGGAGTGCACGTATTGTTTGGAGAGCTGAGGCAGGCACCCTTCCCGCAGCGAACTTGCAAGTAGAATTTCCTGACGCAGCGTGTTCCCTTAAACTATCGAGCAAGCTTCTTAACACTTGGTTGAACCCTTGTATGTCTGAGACGTCTCCCGTGTTGAAAAGGATCAGATTAGGCTCGGATTCAAAAACACTGAATATGGATTTGTATGAGTATCGCAACATACATTTGTTGAACCCCACGGCTGGGACAAGACTGTAAAAGATCGTGACTTGACGCATTGACACAACTACGGCACACCTCCGGCGAAACATCTCCGCTACAAAGTGCAATCGCGTATACTCTCTCAGGACTTTCTCCAGCCGAGAAGCTGTAGAAGCCATAATCGATCTCGGGGTCAGAGGACATGGAAGTTACGAGGCTATTGAGGTTTATCTCGGAGGTACTGTTACTGGTGTAGTTACCACTATCTGAACAGACAGTGAGGTCCACCGGCAATCGTGAGGTCACAGAACGTGTGAGAATGAAGTAGAAGAAGAAAAGTAATATGAAGAAAGACATCCTCGCTCTTCCTCTCTGTAGTCCTGTAACTTGAAAAAGCTTCTTATATAATAACTTGGCATCTGGCCATTTTCACTGGGAATGAATAGCGACTTACCTGGCAACGAAATGGAAACATTTGGTCGCACGTTCAATATTCAAAATACCCGCAGTGCACGATGTTGAAAATTTTGTGGTCTTCTATTTTTGTGGCCCCGTGATCGTCTGAGGACTTTGAAACATCTTCTTAACTTACCAAGTACCACCGGCTAGGTCTGCATTTTCTTTTCTTAACTTTTTGCGTGACATTCACTGTAGGTAGAAGTTGAGACTGCTCTCACAATGCATGCATATCTAGAATGCTACCGTTCTATATGCTTAATGCATGTGTTTTCTGCTCAATTACTTTTGTCGTTGAATCGCTTGCCAGCGGACATGCTTCTGTATTAATATGGATCAGAAGAGGTTGTGGAAGGGTAGGAAATTACCTATAGCGAACTGGGATTCCCCGTTGCGGAAGTTACATTGTGTCATTCTGTGCGAAATACGACTTTTCTAAACCATGTTTCAAGCGTCAACACAAGTTCTGGAAACAGACATTCCATTAGGGTGTGGTTTTGCCCTAATGACTGACCACCCCTGAACTGATTTAGCGACGGAGAAGCCGGGGGTAGGGGGCTGGTGGAGAAGGGGAAGAACGGAAGAGAAAAGAGGGATGAAAAGTGAACCAATCATCCACTTCTCATATCCAATTGATTTAGCAAAAGGATCACGAAAGCTGCACACTCCAAATGTACACCCCTTTTGTAATACCGCCGGTAAGTTTTCTATTTGCTTGTATTTGAAGAATTTACGACAACGTGTCCCCAGTAACAAACATAATGTAAGCTTTAAGTTGACATGAGGCCAGCTGCTTTTGGGTCCGGATGCAAGACCGTCTCATGAGGCCAGCTGCTTTGGGGTCCGTCGCGCCACCTTAGTTGATCCTAAAACTTGCAAGATAATAGAGAATTCTTCTTACTGGGTAATCATGAGGCCGTTTATTAATGTCCACAGAGAATCGTTGATACCATGAATGCAAATGATAAACTAATGCAATGCAATAGTACCCTCGGCTCTCAAAGAAAAAGGCAACAGCACAAATACTTTCTCCTCTAAAATGGCGGGGAATACAGTTGGCAAAGGAGAAAATGATTTCCGTACGCATCTAAGAAAAGAATCAGGTGCAGGAAACATCACCGATGAACTGTTAAGTCCCTTCATAGCTTGAACATCCCCAACGCTAATATCACCACGCATTCATTCTTCTTGCCATTATAGTCACCATTTGCCAACCAAAACTCACAAATATTTAGTAACCGTTGATCTGAGGCCTAGGCGTAGGGCCCATCAGCCGCGAAAAAGGTACCTGGGTCCGCCCGGGAAGGCCCCTTTGGCCTGAAAGGCGATCCGCCACCTTTGGATCTGAGACGGACTTAGAGAATGCTTGGGCGAGTTCAACAGCTGAAGCGGCTTTCCCATAGCGCACACCACGAGAGTCAGGGGAGGCTGGTTTTGGCTGCTCTACAGGTTTGCGCCAAGTCTCGGGTGAAGTTGACCTCTCCACTTGTTGCTGCTGCCTCTCGGTCTCTCTATTATTCCTCCGGCCCTCATTACGCCAGTTCCTCCTCTGCGTATCAACTCTTTCAGTCTCCTGCCGCTGATCTTTCTTCTCATATCTCTTTCCACTCCTTTGATCAAGAAGAGGATTCTCTGTTTTCTCGCTGTAATGTGCAGGAATTGCATGCCCATGAACTCTATCAGTCCTCGGAACATTATGTTCAATCCTTCACAAAACAATAAGAGCTCTGTAAGAGTTAATGAAGTATTTAAAAGGTAATGAAGTGACGAATAACCAATGTCTTTTAGAAAAATATGAGATGTAACAGAAAATTTACTGCCTATCAGATTGTTGAATCAATTCATGGTTGATTCCAACATCATCCAATCCTCGCTCCTTCAGAACCTGAGAAGAGGACAGCAGCACTGTCAAGCCTTGAAGCCATTGGATAATGGAACAATACAAACAGATTGTACCCATCCAGACTAGCAAATGGCCAAAGTGTGATAGTAAGATAGGAGGAAAACGAGGGAAACAATAATTATTCCAGCCATTAGAGAACAATTGAAAAAGAAAGAAAAGACTATAGAGAAGGGAGAGAGCACATGTCAAAGCACAAAGAACAATTGATAGCACAGTAGAATGACGATGCAACAAAGATTCCAAATGACTCACCAGTTCTCGTGGGCGAGCACCACCAAACAATGAATTCCTGCACTAACATTATTTGTTTCAGTTCCATGAAAAAGCCCAGTATCCAGTGAAATAAGACAGCATAAAGGAAATTACAAGTTATTTCCTTGAATTAAGGACGCAAGAATCACATCAAATTACTGAACAATTACTTCCTTAGTGAAGACCAGCCAGAGAATGAAGTTAGAAAAGAAAACTAAATGCTACAATAATCCAAAGTATAGACAACCCATGTTGCATAGATACTGTAATTTTCCAAACAAGAAAAAAAAATTAATAAATAAGGCAAGAGAATGAATGGTTATTATCTTTAATTCAGGAAAGGAAAAAGAAAGTAAGGAATAATTGACAAGACATGCAGATTTGGTAACACCAGTTGACAGGATACTGAAATTAGTTGGATCAATTCACCTTTTAAAGGTACTAAGGCCAGCTTGGTCTAGCAGCAGTTCAGAACAAATACTTGACCACTCCCAAAAAATAGTAAGCAGCATTGTTTCAGACCACGTTGGAAACCAATAAAACACTCTTTGTATCTCATTCATCCCAAACACATGGAGTCTTTCAACTTATTCCATGAATTTCTCACCAGATATCATAACTACTTTGCTGTTATGGAACTTCAATTTCTTCTGACTATTTAGCGAATTCGTGCACATTTGTTGATAAATCTACACTCATATCAACTCAATAGTTACAATGAAACTCACCACGCAACCTAATAACTAACATGATTACATTAACAGCTTAAATTGTAACAGATATACTTCATGAAGGTAATTATGAAGTAGGTAAGCTAGCAGTTCTAGAACATGATTACCTCAAGAGCTAAAACGAAAATGTTCTAAAGCTTGTAGGTGAGTAAGCATACCCTTATTTCATAGGCAAAAAAACAACTCAAGCACCTGCATTTTAAAAAAAAAAGGGGGCAGTTACTGACCTCTCTCTTTCAATGTTTCCTTCTGATTGCTCAGCTGGCTGTGACCGAGGTTTTAAATTCAACTTGGGACGCTCCACAGCCTGTTTTCCGCTCTCACTGCTAGCTATGCTAGGTTTTGCAGGAATCATACTTCCATGGGCTTCATTAACAATTTCAGCGGGAACCATGTCACTCGTCCACTGATAGCCCTACAATTCAAGACATAACAGGAACTAAGTGTGAGGGATTGCAAAGTGAGCTCTATATTCATTTTTCATATATTTTTGATAACCCCATAAAGTAATTGTCGATACCTGCGTTTGATCAAGAGCAGGCTGCTCTGAACTTTGAAATGGCTTTGATCTTGGAAGCAACTTCAACTTAGGTCGCTCTAGTGGTTCTGAAGACACCTGGGGCTGTAACTCAGACCCACCAAGTTTTCCATCATTCCAAGCCACTTGAGGTCCATCCATATGGATTGCAGGGTTCCTTTCTTTTACTTCTGAATGCATAGGAACTCCAACCTTAGTCGAATCTGGCAACTCCTTCCTAGCAACCCGAACCCTATCATCAACATGTAGACCCCTCTCAACCTGCCTTGCCAATGTCGCATCATACTGTTCTCTGCCACCCGCCACATCCACTCTATCATAGCTGCTATTACCGTAACTCTTGGACCAAAAGCCACTCTCCGTTTCAGACGACATTATAATCTCAGCTTCTGTCTGATACTGGAATGAAGGCTTCGATTGCCATCTACCTGAAGACACTTTCTCAAGCGCACTGGCATTAACCAACTTGGAAACCGCAGTTGGCCCAGACCAAGCAGATTGTTGCACTGGTTCAGCAACCCCCACAGCTTCTTTCCTGACTGCCCACGCATTGGGATGACCTGCTCCACTTCCTTGCCCACCGCTCCCGCTTACATTCTGTGAACCAATCCCAACATGAACCGCCTCGTTAACCTTTCCCGCATAGGAATTAACCGTTATCCCACTTGGAGCCAACCCCTGCCGACCCGATAAAGCCCCGCCCGCACCATACTCGGGCTTCGGGTCGACACGGGCTGGCGCGACACGAATGCTCTCGTCGCTGACAGTCCGACGCGGGACTGAGACCCCATCGAGGGGCTTCCGCTCATCCTCGTCAAAGTTACGGCCAATGCGCGCGGTGTTTGCCAGAAACGGAGTCTTGTCATCGAAATGCCTCGTTGCAGGCGAGGAGTGCGGCCGAGAGCGCTGGTCGGGTCGCCCCATCGGGTTTCCCCAAGAGCTTGGGCGCTCGTAACCGGAACGATCCGTCGGCCTCACAATTCTAAGAAACAAACAATCAAATCAAAAGACTAAAAAAAGAAACTCAACTAGGGTTTGTAATTGCAGATCTAGTCGCTCATAGATCAAATGAATTAATAAAATGCGAATCAAGAATTGAAATAGATCGAAAAAAGACGAAAAAGAGAAACCAAAAGGGAACTTACACGCCAGGAGCAGAAGGGAGAGGAAGATCAGTGGGGATGGAGCCACCATGGAAGTCCTTGAGCGTCATCGTGTTCCCACTTATTTTCTTCTTCGACATTTTCTCGCTCTCTCCCTCCCTCTCTCCCTCCCTCCCTCCCTCTCTCCCTCTCTCCCTCCCTCTCTCTTCGATTGGTGCTTCTGCCCGATTCTTCTAAGAGAAGAGAGGGGCAAAGGGAATCGATTACCGCCGCTTCCCGGACCTTAATCCTCCTTCTCTGCTTCTCTCTCCTCCAACTCGATAAGGAGTTTTCCAGCGCCCGCCTCTCGCCTCCGGGGTCTATGTGCTTATCAATCAGATCACGCGGCGTCCACCGTCGGATCCCCTGCGTCTTCCTCTTTTTGCAATATATTAAGGTTTCACGAAACCGTATGTCACTCCGAAAAATCCTGTTCACAGGTTACTCATATGGTGGTGCAGGTGTCTGCACCATATTGGTGACGTAAGAATCTTAATTAAAGCTTGCCCAGAATACACGTATATTTATTTTTTGCTTTTACAGATGTATCGGCACCATAAGAATGTTTAGTTAAAACTCTTGCTTATTTTTCTCCGAGTATAAGGGAGATAGAGCTTTCGAGATGAAGCATCTCATTCAAAATAAACAGATAATGTATTAGATTTCGGGACTACATTGGGATTGGGCTAAGCCCAGAAGATTGAAATTGGGCTGGGCCCTTCAGATGATAGTTACGTACAAAACGCAAAACATTTGCTGTCACTTGAATGCTCGGCAAATGCTCCTCAATTGATGATGTAATGAAAGTGGGGTTTTATGAGTGGAGGAGCAAACCAAGTGCTTGGCTGTGACTTGAAGTAAACGGGCATTGTGTGGAAAGGTAAGGTAAACTACCAACACTTATTAAATATGACCTAAGCTTTAATATTTCAAGTTTATATATCTTCTCATTTATAAGGAGAATGTATTCTTATAAACACTTCTATTATTAATAATTCGACTCTATCTTACTTCATACCAAGCATTTTTTTACAACCATTGTTTATTGCATATCAATAAATTTTTGAGTGTCAACACTATGTGACCACTTTAAGTCATTGACCACTTTAATATACAGATATTCATGTAAGCTTCAGTGTAAAAGGGAGGGACTTGTATATCAATTGAAAAAGTCTTTGTATGAATTAAAACAACCTTCCTATAAGTGGTGTAAGGTCTAATTAGGAACCTAGGAAAGAATGGAATTTAATTAGGTTGATGTATGGGCTTGAATTTAATTCCTTTTAATTTCTCCTTGTTTAATTGATTGATTTTGATTAATTACAAAAAGTAATAATACAATTGAATGAATAAGTACAAGTAATGGAGTGATGAATGAAGTAAAGAGCACACAACAATTTTTGCATAATGATTCAATGCAATCCTTAACTTAATTATATTTGATTAAGAAGGACCCTTTACTAATAACTAGAAAAAGTACCTTCTCTAATTACAACTTAGGATCCAAAGTCTCTGTTACGGGTAAAGGATCTAGGGTGCTAGACCAGCACCCCACGTGGCAGGAAGGTCACTTCTTGAGGCAAAGCTGTCCGACTGGAGTATCTTCCACCATTAAGAAGTAGGGCGGGAAAGTCTTTTGTGTAAAAAAGTGGCTAAGGAGGTAACCCCGGCATTTAAAGAAGACAAGACAAAAAGGTCAGGAGGAATGGCAGCAAGTACCGTGAAGCAGTCCCCTTAGTTAAGACAGTATGGACAAAAGGGATCATTAGTATTCTGTGTGTAAAACTAGAGAACCCGATATGGCTGATAAGCCGTTTGTCCAAAGTGTTGAACTACCGGACACTTCTATATATATAGAAGTGGCATGTTTGTAAAAGGTAGGCAGTAACTTATGTAAGAGGTTGTTTTCCCCTCCAAGGAAAACGTGCAATCTAACTTCCGCCCAACTCCTTCTCTCTCTCTCTTTTATCCCTTCCCAACCCCCTCTCTCATCATCATAGGTAAAAAGCACCGCCACCATCCGTGGCTAGAAGACATCCAGCCTCAATTATATCCGGTGAAAAGATCCATGGGGCAAGTTCGTAACAAAGTGGTACCAGAGCTAGCATCGGAAATGGCTGACCAAAATTGGGCAAAGTTTACTACTGACCTGAAAGCAGATTTCGCAAGACAAGTGGCAGAAATGCTAGGACCACTCCAGAAACAAATGGTGGACCTCAGTGTACGCGTGGAAGCCCTCTCTACCAAACCCAAAATGGAAAAAGGCGAAGGATCCAATCACGGAAGCCGCAACCGAAACCAGAAGGACGACACATTCGTGGGAGGCTCACAGGGCAACCGCCCAAAAACCAGATTGGACTTTCCTCATTATGCAGGTGGAGAAGATCCAACGGGGTGGATTGACCGTGCTGAACAATACTTTGACTTCTATCAAATCCCAGAGGAGGAGAAGGTCAAAACAGCAGCTTGGAACTTGGAAGGTGATGCTCACCTATGGTGTAAAGTCTTGCGGGAGAATAACTCAATAGGAGTTCTCACTTGGAACCAACTAACAGAAGCATTGCACCAAAGGTATGGTCCATCCCGTTATCGCCATTTCTTTGGTGATTTATCTAAGTTGAAACAAACAGGGACAGTGGAGGACTTCCAAACTGAATTTGTTCGACTGCTTATAAAAGCGGGAACTCTCTCTCCGGAGCAAACTGTTGGGTGTTTCATTTCAGGCTTGAAAGATTCAATCCGCATAAATGTGCAAGCCAGGGAACCACAAGATCTCACTTCAGCTGTTGGGCTAGCAAGGCTCTATGAGTCCAAAACTCTTGACCGAGGAAGTCCCTCTAACTCCTCACGAAGACAAGGAGACGCAGCTAGAAGGACAACAATGCCAATCAAAAAACTCTCAACGCCAGAACTTGCAGAGCGCAAGGCCAAGGGCCTGTGTTTTAACTACGATGAGCAATACACACCAAACCACCGTTGCAAACGGGTTTTCTTACTAATGGGGCCACAAGAGGAGTCGGATGACCCACAAGAGGAGTCGGATGACCCATAAGAGGAGCATGGTGAGCCGAACGAGAAAGCTCAACACCTCACACTACCAGAAATATCGCACTATGCGATATACGGCACCAAGGCTCAGAGAACCATGAAGGTAACTGGCAAGTTACTTGACTTTAACCTAGAAGTAACTGTGCTCATTGATTCAGGCAGCTCGCACAACTTCCTCAACCAAGAACTAGCTCAAAAGAAGGGACTAGTTCCGGATATCAAGGGTCATTTCAAGGTGATGGTAGCCAATGGTGAAACCATCATGAGTGAAGGGTGCTGCTCGGGGGTCCGCATTACCCTCCAAGGTATTCCCCAGAAAATTGACTTTTTCTTATTACCAATTCAAGGATCAGATGCAGTTTTGGGAACTAACTGGCTAGGCGAGTTGGGACCCATACAATGGGATTTCAAAAAGTTGCACATGGTGTTCAAGGTCGGAGAAAAAGTGGTGGAATTACGAGGAATGACACATGCTGAAGAAGTCTTACTAGGAGGTTCGAAAAAACGGAGCCGTGAAGAGAAAGGAAAAGGGGTACTTATGAACCTCCAACTCCAAGTGGTGGGCGAAACAGAAGCAACATTTACAATCGGTACAAGAGCATATGAAGGCCTTTTATGACCGCCATAGAAGGGAGGTTGTCTTCCAAATAGGCGACTGGGTCTACTTGCGGCTGCAACCATACCGCCAAAGTTCCTTGCAAATCTGCCGCAGCAAGAAATTATCCCCCCGATATTGTGGGCCGTATGAAATTTTGGGAAAAATCGGAGAAGTGGCTTACAAACTTCGACTACCGCCGGGAAATAAAACCCATCCCGTAGTCCATGTTTCTCAATTAAAAAAGTTCCTTCCTCCAGCAGCCAGGGTCCTGGACTCTCTCCCTCTATTGGATGAAGATACCGGCGAATGCATGGTCATACCGGAAGTTATTCTGCAAGCCCGCAAACACAAATATCAGTTCCAAGTCCTGGTGCAGTGGGCGGGATTAGAGGCAGCAGACGCCACCTGGGCCAACCTTGAAATCCTCTTCGAGCAGTTTCCCGATCTTCACCTTGAGGACAAGGTTCCCCTGAAGGGGGGAGGTATGTTACGGGTAAAGGAGCTAGGGTGCTAGACCAGCACCCCACGTGGCAGGAAGGTCACTTCTTGAGGCAAAGCTGTCCGACTGGAGTATCTTCCACCATTAAGAAGTAGGGCGGTAAAGTCTTTTGTGTAAAAAAGTGGCTAAGGAAGTAACCCCGGCATTTAAAGAAGACAAGACAAAAAGGTCAGGAGGAATGGCAGCAGGTACCGTGAAGCAGTCCCCTTAGTTAAGACAGTATGGACAAAAGGGATCATTAGTATTTTGTGTGTAAAACTAGAGAACCCGATATGGCTGATAAGCCGTTTGTCCAAAGTGTTGAACTACCGGACACTTCTATATATATAGAAGTGGCATGTTTGTAAAAGGTAGGCAGTAACTTATGTAAGAGGTTGTTTTCCCCTCCAAGGAAAACGTGCAATCTAACTTCCGCCCAACTCCTTCTCTCTCTCTCTTTTATCCCTTCCCAACCCCCTCTCTCATCATCATAGGTAAAAAGCACCGCCACCATCCGTGGCTAGAAGACATCCAGCCTCAATTATATCCGGTGAAAAGATCCACGGGGCAAGTTCGTAACAGTCTCACACACCAAGTTACACAACAACGACGTTCTTTTTCACAAAGGAACACAACACCTACAATTGCAAGTGCACGGCACTTGATAAGCAATTTCGCTTATAGAAACAGAAATTTACGCCAACTTTAAGGGATGCAAATACAAATGTATTGTATTATTTAAACACAACATTTTCCGTTTAAATACACTTTCTCTGCGTGGTATTACAATCAATGATTCGATTAAGTTAACAGAGTATACAAATCAACGTAATAGCCTCCAATCAACTTCCAGTAAGACATCAAATATCAATTAGCTCAAAAGTATAGGTACTAAACCATCTCTTGTAGGAACACACTTTAGGTTTTGGTGGCATATAAAATGTTTCTCAAATTGAAGTTAACTGCACCAAGAAAACCGCCAAATCGTTCAAATATGATCAAATTAATAGAGTATAAAAAGGTACAACTCAAAGCCCTAAAATTCTTTTCACTAGGATTTTAAGAACCTAGCTTTATTAATTGTTGTAACACAAAGTAAATGTAGAAATCAATGTAGAACAAGCAATATAGACGGTAATGTTGATTTAAAGGCAGCAAACATTAGAGCAAATACGGAAGCAAAACAAATCATTCACATACCACAATCAACCAAGCAAACTAAGAGTACAAAGATTTATGTAGTTTGGGCAAATGTCCTTACATCCACGGTTTAAAGAGTAACTTCTTTTACTAATGATAAAATGGTTACGGGGTACAAGCATAGCACACAAAGTTTTTCACTAGTAAAGGAAGGAAGATGGTGCTACAGTAACTCTCACACCTCTCTCTACAATGTTCTCACCCTTCAATTTTTTTTTTTTTTTTATTGTTTCTTTTTCACATAAGGTCAAAATGACTATTTTGCCCCTCACTAATTTTCTCCAAACACACAGGTATCAGAAGTGGAGGTCAAGTGAAAATTAGTTGTTCTAGCGAGTTCAACAACTCTAAGAATATTTCCGGTTTTTCATTCAAGTCCGTCAAATCAAGAAAAATCCGCTATAAAAGCAAACGAGCTCCTCAAGATTAGAAGTTTTCCCATTCTAGCCATTTGCCCGTTGGAGGCGTCCGTCCGTAGGCTGTCAATCTTGCAGGCTGCTGTTGAACATTCAGATTTCGAGGGAAGCAGCCGTCAGAGGTAAACTGACCAGCGGAGTAACTTGAGGAAGCCCTTGGTTTGTCCCGATTTTTCTCAACCCGAAACCAAACATTCCTTTTACTTGAGTTGGTCAAGCGGATCGGGACACCGTGTCCTTGGGCAGTGCGAAATGCCTAAGTGGGTCGTAACAATGACCTTTGGGCCGTGTCTTTGGTTCAACTCAAGTCATGAGTTTGGGTCGGGCCTCACATATGAAAATCAAGTGGGTCAAACTTTATTCACGAATAGTATGGGAAATAAATAAATAAATATTCTCATATGGAATGTTAGACCAAAATATAATACTAAAGATTGCGTTATATTCTTTTTCTTTCGACCCATTTCTAGGTAACAATTCATTTGCCATCCTAGAGTTGAAGCAATATTTGCATTGATATTTTCACGTGAAGGATTTTGTTTACTTCAAATTATTTTAGGTGTGGAGATTGCATGTTTGTAAGATGGGATTTACAATGCTTGAGCCCATTTTTTGGCATAGAAACCAGCTATCATTCCCATAGAGTAGGGTAAGAAGTTGGCAACTCCCGAGTATGATGTTGGAGCTAAAAATAAGAGACATGATGCACCACTTAATGACTTATCTTTTTATTAGCATCTGGTTAGTAAGTTGATTTATTTGATTAATGATGAGGTCAACCATTAATTTTTAATACAACATCTCAACCAATTTATGTATGCAAAGACTTTGTCACATGGATGTCATGCTAAGAGTCCTATGATATCTCAAGAACTATTCAAGTTTGGGTCTATTTCTCCCAATTTCTTCACAAATCAATTAATGGTAATTCATGATTTTGACAATGAACTTTTCCAATGTCAATACATTAGTAAGTTGATGTTGTTTTAGTCTTGATGATTTATTGATTTCTTGGAAAACCAAGAAATAACTTACAATGTATCTCCTTTTAACGGAGGCTAAATATTGTATTATGACACTTATAGTTTGCAAAGCATTTGACTTATTGGGTTACTTTGAGATTTAGATGTCCAGTTAGCATACAAAATAAATAGAGATTGATTATTTTTTGTACGGAAAAAGTCACATAGTAATCTTATTTGTATTTGTTATAGTCACACATTCAAACAGCCTACAAATCTTTTGTCAAAGACATTTACAACAGAAACATTTTTAATCTTTTATCTAAGTTTTGAATATTTGATTTGTATAAACCTACATCTTAAATAAGAATATTGGGCCAAATAGCAATTTATTCGTATAAGCCTACATTTTTTTTCATTTATTGTCATTATTTAATCTGTACAGGTAACGCATGGATTTTTGTAGATCATGCATTTGGAAAATTTGGAAACTATAATATACACAAAAGCCTTTGTGCGTCTCCATCTTCCGTACCTTTGATTCCCATTCCAACTTGCTGCCTCCAGCCATAGCTGTCGTCTCCATCATTTTCCGAGCTCCGAATCTGGCCATTGTAGTTGATGGTCAACATGGGACAAAGTCAATTGGTCCCTTGATTTAACGGTTAAAAGAAAAAAAAAAAACAAATTCGCACAAATCAATGAGAGGTACTGATGGTTGTCCCAAACTTCGATGTGTGGAACCAAGAATTCATAGAATGGAGTCAAGTATGTTCACGCCGGCCAGGACAATTTTGCCAATCCGACCAATTTTCACGTGATTCCTTAACCACTCGTACAACGTCAATAAGATTAATGGACGGCCACCAATGTTGACTGAAAACGGAAGAGCGGTTTGCCATTCATTAACTAGAGAAACCGATTGATTTGACCTGAGTGGTTCAGTCGGAATATTCTTAAAAGGAAGGAAATGTTACTTACAAAAGTGTTACCGCGAATTAATATCGTACAACTCAAGAAAGAAATCAGCCAAATGATGCAAAACATCGGCGGCCTTATACCGTCCGGCAGTATACTGGCACCCTCTGTATTTCAATTTTTCATCATCTCCTCCAAAAAAATAAACATCAGCCATTTTCTCTTGCATAATATTGATATATATGTCCAACGACGTTGTATTTCAGCTAAAGAAAAAAGCCAACAAAGTAAAGAAAAATGGTAAGAATGTCCCTGTACCTATAAGATAATTTTAAGTATATTTTATTGGGTAAAATGGCGTCAATTTGTTCCTTCGTAAGTGTTCCTACTTTGTATATCCATATAAGTTACTTTTCATGTTTTGTTGAAAGGCAAACGATATCATGAAAACAGATGCCAAACTTTCTAGGAATCGAGTTGGTGGGGGTGGCTTCAATCGATCCACACACCCACGACACTAACAACCAATAATGTGTTGAAAAATGCATTTCAACCAACCAGCTAGTCTTAATTATCTAGGTGAGATGTCGAGGTAATGTCCTGGGTGAAGAAGAAGTGGTAGTCAGATAGAGACTGGTTGGAAAGTTCAAGCGCGGGGTGGGACAATGTTCAAAGAAAGTGAGTTGATTAAAGACAATGTCGCATAAAATTCCAGAGAATTGATGCCTAATCAAGGAAAGTATCAGCACAAAATTCCGGAGATTGTTATTTTCACAAAAATGAAATGCACTGAATTGATTCTGTAGCTTAGATGCTCTCGCAGGTCGACGAGTTGGGTTTTGCATCTTCTTGTGAGAAGACATGATGGTTTGAAACGTCAAAAATTAGTCTACATAAAAACAAACCAAACTTGTCGGGGACTTCCTCAAATTCTCAAAGAGTAAGTCCCACGTTATTGTAGAGAGAATGCCACCTAAGTCGGATGGCCTATAAATAGGCTTTTAAATAGTGTATTTTCAAGTAGAACAAAACTAAGCAATGGTTTGATGGAGATTAGAAACTTTCCTTACGCAATAGTAGAAATATTCGTATTATGGAAATGAACCCCTTTATTTTCATGTCAAATTAGTTTCCATGACAATCAAGCCAAGGGTGAAAATGAACAAGGGAGTTTTTCTATCATTCACCAATGTATGATTTGATGGATACGTTCATTGGATCATTAAGAATGATCTCATATTCACTATTATGGTATATGGTATATGGTATTTGGTATTTGTCCCATAGTAAGGTTTGAGTTTGTGAAGTTATTTATAAGACAATGAACAATACCAACTCTTGAGTGACTTTCAGGTTGGATAATGGGTCTTTGAAGATAATATCAAAGTCCAGGTTTCTCTTTTGGCATCTCTATGATTAAAGTTAAATCTTGAATCCATCATAAAGCACTATGATAATTTGATAATTATTCACCATAGTGAGGGAGCATGTTACAATGTATAGTATTTGTTTTACATTGTTAAAACATGGATATGTAAAGCTATATATAGAACAATAAGAATCACTAACTCTTAAGTCACTTTTAGATTACATGATAAATCTATTTACATTTACAATGTCGATTCATTCTCAAAACATCGGACATCGTTTGAGGACAGTACGAGATGAGAAAACTTAAGAACCTGGCAAATGGGGCAGAGAGGCGCTGTCATATTTGTCTTTTGTTGAAAACCACTTCCTTAAACAATCCTACCTGAAATATCCTCGATCTTTCCCAAGTCAAGCAATCCATGTGCGAAGCTGGAGACAAAAATTGACAGCGGTCATCGTGGTTTTAAATGCAGTGGTCCAGTTTTGTTGGAAATGCATTCACACTAAGTTTCGTTCTCCTATTGGGTTGACTGCGACGACTACAATTATCAGTCGAAATACAGTCTTCCACAATTTTTCTGTTCTCGTTCTTAGCTTGTTTTTACTTTCTGGTTCGGTGTCTGTTGGAGAATGCTCTCCCACATCGGACACAGGATGGCCAAGTAATGGCCTTATTAATGACTGGGTCCTACCACTCATAGCTTATGGGTTTTGAGATGGTCCCCCAGTCTTAACATGGTATCAAAGTGGGTTTATGTCCTGGCTTCCGTTGTGGTTTATGGGCTTCTCTCCCCTTCTCCATCCAATAAGTTGAGCACCACTTCCATACTTGGTGGGCCAGCTTCGGGAAGGGAGCATGTTGGAGAATGCTCTCCCACATCGGACACGGGATGGCCAAGTAATGGCCTTATTAGTGACTGGTCTTACTATTCATAGCCTATGGGTTTTGAGATGGTCACCCAGTCTTAACAGTATCTACCTGTCCTTTTCATACAAGCAGAATATGCTCCCCAAGAAAATTCATAGCTCTCTATCACCGACGTTTTCTTCTGGGTCTTCTCAGACTACCCATTTTCGGAGTCAACTGTCGTCTGAAACTTGTGTAGAGAACATAGAAATGCATACTGCGCAGAGTAAACCAAAGAAAACTTAATTGCGTAATGAAAGGTTCCTACTTTTTTGGTGGAAAATTGGAAGAGGCACACGCATAGACTGAAAGAGGTAGAAATACGATTCACTTTTAGTAAGTTATACAGAGGTTATAATCTAACAACCCTTTATTATATATGGTGGACACAAGGCTTGTTACAATTCTTAAAGACATTAGCATAACAGTGTTGGACCTTTTAAGGTCATTATTCCCAAACTTCATAAGAAACTAGCAAAGACAGGTTTTCACCATACTAGATTTCAGTTTAGTTGAGCAAGAGAGGTTCAACTAGTACAGATATGACGCTGTTCTTTGTCTCTCGATCTTGAACGCCGAATCCATCTCCGTATCGGTAAAGGACATGACCCATGCGCACGATATTTGTGACAGTATTGACAAACGACTGTGCCTTGGGGATACGAGTGAAGCATTGTCCATTTAATTTCTTCCACGTTTTGTTTATCATGTCCCTGATGTGCTCTGAAGCCATTTCCTCAGAAACATTCGCTTCTTTCATGTAACATAGGATTGAGGAAGCAGCATCCCCTCTTTCTATTTCAGCCTGTTACAAGTAATTTTAGAGGTTATAAATAAATCAACCTATGCACCATGAAAGAATCATTATTTTTCAATTCAAGGAAACGTAGGTTACCTTTGAAGTTGCAAGATCGTTGCAAAGTCGAACTATCAGAGATATATTATACATCAGATCTCCCCTTTTCTGCACAAACTTTTCAAACTCATCTTCTACCTCATGTTCTATGCAAAAGAATGCATGGGTCAAAATCACAGAGACCGATGATGATATCCATGCATTCCTCATATATTCTTGCAAGGATGGTGTATAGCCTATGTTCTGCCACTTTGCTTCCACAAGTAATGAAGAACAAAAATCTGTCCACTATTGATACAAAACAAGCAAAAAATAATTCTCACTTAAAAGCTCAATGACAACATTGTATAGGTAACGTAGTAGGAGACAAACAGATAAGTACCGCTTTCTTTAGATGAGGTAATGAATGGCTCCAACGCTTCCCCTTATGAATCTCACTCGCGATCTCATCGGTAGTATTGTACAGTGCTAAGAAGCAGCTTTTCATGGACTCTGGAAGGTGCTGAGTTTCCTTGACATCCCACCTGAATTTTCATATGTTAATTAGATTTTTTAACGTTCCATAATGACCATGAGCCTTTTGTATTGAAAGTGCCAAGGGTGATAAGTCGCAATAATAACCTTTCTACGGCTTTTGTGAAATCCTTCAGTTCTTCCAATGTGCCGTAAGCATCGTAAAGATCATCAATCACTAGTACTAGACTAAGGACTTTGGTAACTGATTGTCTGAAACATTTGTCCCGAGGTTCGAACGCAAAGCCCACCGTGCACATGAAAGCTTCGACAAGTCTGTCTCTCGCAAAACTCATATTCTCTCTGAGCCCCAGATTCTTCCACCACCTAAATCTTAAACATGTTATATTCAGCAAGTAGTATCAGATAGCTACGAGGAAGTTTCTCTCAGTGTTACCTCGATAGTTCCTTCAGCTCTTTCTGGTGTTCGGCTTGAATTGTGTTGAAATTGAGCTTAGCAAATTCAAGTACAATAGCGTTCATTTCGTTGTCCTTCTCAGAAAGACTGGCATGCCATTTGACGTCGAACCACTGCACTCTCCTTTGTGATGGAAGCTCCAGGGCATGCACTGCTTGGTTGGAAAGGTTAGCGTCTAAGTTAGGAATGGTTTCTTTGAGAATTGCAGTTGAAAGTTGTTTTGCCTCATCCAGAAGTTTTTCGCCTTCCAAAGCCAAGTACGAGACCTCCAAAAGTTCGAGCATTCCTTTAATATTCGCGTGTGTGCTTTCCTTGAATGTACCAGTTTTCTCATCCACGAAGCCTCTAAACATATCTGAGTTCCACATCACACGTATCGAAGTTAGATTTGGGGCTGGAAAATAAATATGTAGCTGGAAAAGAATTTGATCTAGATATCAGCATTGAAACAGTATTTAGATTTCACCTTGTGAAACATCGCAGCCATGCTGCCTAAGAAGCCTAAAGCATAGTGCAGTAGCATATAAATCCTCATTTTGGCTTAGAGTTTTCTCTTGAATGGAGTCTAGGGACTCCTTGATTTCCTTTTCAAAGTGAATGGCTAGGCCTAACTTTTTTACGTTGTCAATGAGCTTCAATTTAGCCACTAAGCCATCTGCTTCTGCAAATACATTCCTTACGACATCTATCAGCTTCTGTGTCCGTCTGGTAAATTCTGGTCCCTGCACAAACGGCCTTACATTATAATATTGCATTTGGAATTTTGAAGCAGCAAGAGACAAATCGTGCAATCGTCTTTGTTGACTGTAAGTGGTTGGTTATACAATCTTACGAGGGTAGGCGTGAGATGCAGCGCTAACTAATAAGAATTTGATGAACGAAGGTCATGCAAAGATTATATACAGGCACATAAAAAAAAACTTCTACAGAAAAGAAGGAAACTATTGGAAAAAGGGGAAAAAAAATTTGACATATATATCTTTGAAGAAGGAGTCTGAATAGAAATGATTCTCACATCGTATATGCTGGCAAGAGAGTTTAGGGAATCATATTGCCAAATGTTTGGTTTATAATTGGCAGATCGTCTTTGTTGTAACGTATCACAGGCTTCAACCTTTCTCTCGCATGCTGAACTTTGGTTTTCAGCTTCGGAGGGTGTCTTAGTCGCCATGATGTTAGACGACTTAGAAAGGAAAGCTTGGAAGAAGTCGGCGTTAAGCAATGCTGTGCTGTTAGAGTTGGCGACACTGGCACTGCTTTATATAGGCCCGCAAACGGGTTCCAGTTTGGAGGGAGATCATCTGACGGTCCTTGTATTCTGGATGACATATGATCACGCGTGGCAAAGAGATCGACCAAAGAAAGAGTACCAACATGTTTATCCAGCAACCCACTTCTTTTATTAACCACGTTGGAGGTTTATTTCTATATTTATTTTATAATTAATACAAACAAGAGTAAAGAATCAGATTTACAAGATCACAAACTAAAAGAAAACCCATGTAGCCGTTATTTAGGTGTTACTAATCCCTTGCAAGTGAAAAATTTGAACAATAGTTGTATTCTGCGTAGTAAAGAAGGATACTGCCAAACTTGAAAATCCCTAGCTCTTCCAAGGGCCAAACCCAGTTTATCTCTTCTATTTTTTCAGTATGTGATGTTATTATATGGCTTGATATTCGACCAAAATACTCTATTTACCATATTAAACTGAATTTCCTCCATCCCAAGTAAAATAATGATATCAATTCTTTGTCTGAATAAGGTATAAATCTTCTTTAATTTATCTTATAGATGTAGCTTAACCTTTAGATATTTATTTTACCGCAGCAATTTCTCTAATTCCTTCAAGAAGTCATATCTAACTGTGAAACACGAGGTTGGCATATAATGCTAGGTGACACGTGTTTCAACAATGGAAACTTTAACGTTTTCTCAGTTCATGCCGATCAGACGTGGCCTCAATCTTTCCACATAACCATGACATTGACAACCAAGAATCTGTTGAAGAATGCATTTCGTCATCGAGGGATGAAAACGAAGAAGTGGTGGCTGGAAGCAGACCGGTTGCAAAGTTCTATGCACCGGGTGGAATTTTCTTCCCCGCCACGTTCATAGAAACTGAGATTATTGAAGACAATTTGGCCACGGTACTTATAAGAAGCGGATCTATATCTTTAAAAAGTCTTGTAAAAAATAAGAATATCGCTACTAATAAAATCAAAAAATTTGACATTCGCAGTACCGGTTGCAAAGTTCTATGCACCAAGTGGAATTTTCTTGATGTGGTACAGTGTCTAACAGTACCAGTTGCAAAGTTCTGTGCACCGGGTGGAATTTTCTTCCACACCACATTCATAGAAACTGAGATTATTGAAAACAATTTGGCCACGGTATTTATAAGAAGTGGACCTATCTTTTCAAAGGATCTTATAAGGAATAAGAATATTATTACTAATAAAGCTAAAAAATTTGACATATGAGACCAATGTGGTACAGTCTCTAACAGTACTCTTGACATATCATCAGCAAAGAGTATAAACATAAAATCCCAAAGATTGGTATATTTAAAAAAACTACATCCGTGGAATTTGTCATGTGAATTTTTAACAAATAGAAGAAGTGTTCTTCTTATGTAAAATGAATTCTTCCAATTTTTCCTCACTTGGTTGTGAAAAGATAAACTCAAATTCGTCATTTTTTTTTGTTTTTTTGTTTTCTTTTTTTGTTTTTAAGATATCAAGCTCATTCTTAATCTTTCTTATTGTCGTGCAATATGATAAAAACAATTAGAAAGAAATTCTAGGATTTTCTTCTTAGCTGGGATAAGCCTTCACACGTCATACATGTTTACACATGGAGTAGGACGCGAAATAACATCACCCACTGCCATGCAAGATAATAAAAATGATTAGAAAGATATTCTAGGATCTTCTTCTTAGCTCGGATAAGCCTTGGAATAGGAAGGGAAATAAGATCACCCGCTGTGGACCCACATATAGAGTTGAGGAAGACAAGAGACTATGACTATTCATCACAAAATGCCGCATAATGGGCCACTGGAGGAAAGACTCTAGGGAGGAAAAATTGAAGTATAATGGGCCACTTAAGCTTTCAGGGAAATTACACCCACTTTATCGGTATTTACATAATCTCAGCAATCTCAGGACGCCTCTAGTGAGCTTTTTTTTTTTGGCACTCTTCGCTATTATACGTAATTTCTTCAGCATCGGACAACAATTTTCACGTGAACGGAGTAATGTTTTTGCCAGGCAATTCGAGCCCTGTCAAGGTGCTGTGGACCGGAAATCTGTTTGTTTCGGATGCTAAACTTCGGATCATTTCGAAATTGTCCGAACAACACCAATTATATTTACATTACAATCGACTTAAAAAAAAAAATTCACCAATTAGGGTTTGCATAAAGATATTTATTTGAGATTTTATGAAACTATCACTATTATTATTTATTTGCTTTTTGAAGTTTTTTGTGAGAATATATGAACAGCAAGACATCACCAAGAAATTGTGATATTCATAATTTTAAAAAAAATTGATTGATAGAAATTTAACAAAATAAATGTAAATCAACTCATAATAAATAACTCATGATGTGACTGAATTCGAGGTTTGTTTTCTGTTCTTTTTTTTTTTTTCCCTCTTTTCTTCAAGTCTTCATGAATGATATTATCCTCCATTGCTATCAATACCCCCATACTCGTCTTCATGAATCATATTATTCTCCATTGCTATCAATACCCCCATACACGTCATCCTTGACAACAGTTCAAGTATCTTGTAGTCAAGTTACCACCAGGGTAGCTCGGACAATAGCTTTTCACGGCATAGGTAGAAGACAAATATTGACAACGACAAGATGATGGTTATGATAAAGAGAAACCCAACGAGTGCTGAAATAAAAGATGATATTGGAGTTTATCTGAGTTTTCCATTTAAAACGTATGGTCCAGATAAAAAGTGAAAAAAAAAAAACGTTTTAAATGTATGATAGTACTAAAGCAGCCAATTGCTAGTAATGGCGTGAGCCACATGGCATAAATATCATATAACTTCTTGTTGATTTTTAAAGTGAAAATGAAGGAAAATATTTCATTGGGAATCATCCCGTTGAGCCTACGTCGATTTTGTTAGTTCAACCGGTCTAAAGCATTGTTTATATTGTTCATTTCAAAACACCTTTCAAACGGATGGCTTGTCTACATAAAATACACCAATCCTGTTAAGTAGGTGACATTGTTGTCCTTTACAAGAAAACTGTCATTGAGAAATCTATTGAATGTTATTGTATGTGCATGTACGTTATCATATTTCCAGATATTTGGCTTATAGTTGGTAGATTGTCTTTCTTGTGACATAACACAGGCTTCAGACGTTGTCAGGCCTAGTAAACTTTACTTCTTAGCTTCCAATAGCGTTATGTTTTCTGAGAGAAATAATTAATTGTCGGGAATACAATTAAAAACTTAAAATTAAATCGTCAACCAAGTGGATCAAATTCAAAACTTTAAATTTACATGTTGACCTATTCACTAATGGCCTATCGATTACACATGTTCACATTCTGCAGTCCAAATTTACAATGTGCTCCGCTACTTGAGCCTATTGGGGAGGGTAATTGTTGGAGAAACCAACAATCGCCGAGGAAACAATTGAAAACTTTACATTAAGCCCAACACAATGGATTAAATTCAAATATTTTGGACTTGATCTGCTCGGTTCCAATAAATCCCTAAATTTTTTAGTTGAATTTTGTTGATCTTATCAATTAAAGCAAATCTTTAAGTTTTGTAGTTGAATTCAACTTTGGTAATTAGGTTCCTTGCTTTTAAATAGGACTGGAACCCACCGATTAAATCAAGTTGAAAAATACTTCATCCCTCAAAATCTCTTTTTCTCACTACCAACTTTATTCTTGCACTCTTCATAAGGATTGCATAATTTATAATGAAAAGCTAGGAAGAAGCTTGTGTTGAGCAATGTTGTGCTTATGAACGTGGAAATACGGGTGTAACATTTTGAAATGAAGTATTCACAAAACTCAAGCATACAGGGGAAATCAAGCTGGAATCACGGATACTGGAAATTATCTTTCCCATGAGAAAAGACATGAACAAAATACATCCTCAACCATTTACAATTACCATAACCGGATACTAACAAGGAACGAATAAAAGAAACAGTATCCATATGTTTGTTGATACAACTGACTTCCTTTGTTAACCATGCCCGAGATTTTTGTTAAACAAAAAATTTTTTTTTTCTTTAAAAAAAAAAGCTTGTACAGAGTAAACATATATTAAATTATGTTAAACCAGTCGCCTAATGCCATGTCGGCGAGATCTGTCTCTTCCAGCTAATTTTAAGAAAAAAGTTTCAATGAAAATTTATATAATATGAATATTCTCTATATAATTCCTAACGCGTTTCTTCTACCAACGTGAACTAAAGACTTCCTTAAAGGAAAAATATATTCTGATTTGTGTGCAAGCGGTATTGCCTTTGAACTTGGACTTTGGTATTCTATTAAGAAAACTTACTTTAATTTATAAACCTTTATAATATATATTTCATTTTTAAGAAAATTGTTGGACACAGTTTAGAAAATATAAGATCACAGTCTAGAAAATATAAGATACTATCTATAACATTCTTAACAAATCCCTTCGTACATAATATGGACTCTAAGCTTCATTGTGAAACTCAAACATTACTTTTTTCTATGTGAAGGGCAGCGCATCTTGAACATGGGATTTGATAATATATATTAAAAAGTTCATTTCCTTGATAAAATTAGCTTGTAAGAAAAGATCATATATTCTTAAGTAAGATTTAGATAATATAAAAACATTCTTAGCACCATTCTTAGTAACTCTAGAATTAAATTCTTAATTAGTTTAACTTTTTGATAATTTGTATAAGCAAAAAACTAATCAACTTATAAGATTCCAAACAAAGATAAGGCGATGCAAAGGCTATTGAGGCATTATCTACCTTTCAAAACAGCATCTTGTACAATAATATTTTTAGCCTACTTCAAATTTTTGGCCAACTTCCTAAGACCCAACCAAGTTCTTCTATTTTCTATCTTATTCTTTCGTTTGATGTTAAACTAAACTAATTCATTAAGAAAATTAGTTAAATTTTTTTATGATAGTTTTGACAGAATTCTTATATCTTCAAAGGTAACAATTTTGTTGTTTGAATAAAATCTTAATTTACATTTCGATTAAACTTATATTAACATACTAGATTTCCATTTTTTTTTATTTGATGAAAGATTAAGAATTATATATCACCATAAATAATTACAATATTGTTCAATTACATCATCATCATTTAAGCTCAAACACTGCATTTGGCAAATTTCAAAGCTCTTGTAAGAATTTATTACAATTTATAGGCTTTACTCATCTTGTAGATGAAATCTTCCCTCTCATGTCTTTCTTCATTTTAGCAATAATGGTTGAACTGTCTAGACTTTTATAATTTTTTTTCAATATTTTGACTGCTTCGCACCATGAATAATTAATATCATTTTGACTCACGTAGTCTTTGAACCAATAGAAAAAAAATTATTGTATCTAATATTTAGTAAGAAACCCATACTATACTTCTTGCATGTCCTTGTTGGGTATGGAGTGTCCCTCATAGACAAGTACGTGGAAGATACATCTTATCGATCTTTCTTCTTTTCATTTATTAACATTACTTTCGGTTTTAACCAAATGTATGTTGGTTTTCACGACATTCACCGATTTTCATGCTGAATGAAATTTGGAATCCTCGTTGGAGGAACCTTTGAATGTTGCCTAGCAAATCATTAGATATGTATTTGACTTCATAATAAACTTAGAAAAGACATTGGCATCATAGAGACGCAAAAGAAGGTCCTTCTTTTTCGAGTTTGGGCATCTCACCCTTTTGAGATTTTTATTGAGTAGTTTATAATTAATGACTATTCTTGGTACACCTCATGTTTTTTTGTAATTCATTTTAAAATAAAATGCGAAGCAACTCCATGGAACTTTGAAATTTCTTATCAATATTTTAGCCACGTGGTCTTGGATCTCAATTTACAATGGGCTTCAAGATCTTCATTCATTTGAATAACTTGAGCCTCAATAGGAATTTAGATCTTTTTAAAGCCTTCTGTTGTGGTAAACTTGTGTTGTGGTAGTTCCTATCCAAGAAAGCACTTGGCAAATCAAAACAAACAAATTTTTCTATCTATTGGTGAACACCTTTGATCCTTCTCTACGTGAATGCCAAAGAGAGTTCTTCTTCAATATGAAGATATCCAACTTCTTCTTTAATAGAGTTCAAGTAGCTCTCCTTTGCCTTCATAAGCATGAAGATTTGCTCATCTATGGCTTTGTGGGTTTCAAGAAGATTCAACTTCTTGAGCCTTAGCTTGTAGACAAGTTAAATTTGACCTTGCCATAGTAGCCTTTGAGGATGATGAAATCATCTATTACCTTAAATGGCTCAACATCTCAATTAAGATATTACCTAGAGTTATTTCCTGATAGCCTACAATTTAGGACATAAAAGGAACTAAGTGTGAGGGATTGCAAAGTGAGCTTTATATTCCTTTTTCATATATTTTTGATAACCCCATAAAGTAATTGTTGATACCTGCGTGTGATCAACAACAGGCTGCTCTAAACTTTGAAATGGCTTTGATCTTGGAAGCAACTTCAACTTAGGTTGCTCTAGTGGTTTTGAAGACACCAGGGGCTGTAACTCAAACCCACCAAGTTTTCCATCATTCCAAGCCACTTGGGGTCCATCCATATGGATTGTAGGGTTCCTTTCTTTTACTTCTGAATGCATAGGAACTCCAACCTTAGTCGAATTTGGCAACTCCTTCCTAGCAACCCGAACCCGATCATCAACATGTAGACCCCTCTCAACATGCCTTACCAATGTCGCATCATAGTGTTCTCTGCCACCCGCCACATCCACTCTATCATAGCTACTATTACCGTAACTTTTGGACCAAAAGCCATTCTCCGTTTCAGACGACATTATAATCTTAGCATCTGTTTGATACTGGAATGAAGGCTTCGATTGCCATCTACTTGAAGACACTTTCTCAAGCACACTAGCATTAACCAACTTGGAAACCGTAGTTGGCCTAGACCAAGCAGATTGTTGCACTGGTTCAGCAAACCCCACTGCTTCTTTCCTGACTACCCACGCATTGGGATGACTGTTAAAGGACACTGCCACGTCAGTGCCTCGTCAGCAGACACCTAAAGAATTAGTAGCCACATCAACCTTTCTGACACATCAGCCCTGACCCGACTGCGGACCCGTGACCCAATCGACCCGCTTAGGGATCTTAATGCAACCCATAATCGCATCCCTCACGGTCGTCCAAGTTTCTCGCCGTCGCCATCACTGGGTTTCTTACCATATTCAAAGATTTATTCGTGCATATTTTCCGTTTGTAAATTCTGTACATGTTTATATAATTGCTTGTAAACATCATTGATTGTATCAAGAAAATCATCAATTTTAATATACACAAATTTAGTTTTTCTCCTTCGTCGAGTCTCTGCCAGAATCTCTTAACTCTAGTCACCCTTCTAGTTCCTCTCTTTCTTTCATAGTATCGAAAGCCATCGGCTTATGCCCCGCACTAATCCTCCCGATGTCGTCCTCTCAATCCTTAATCGGAGACTTCCCAAACCCACCTCTCATTCCCGATCTTCTGACACTACCAGCGGCCTCAAACTCCTACTCCCAGCCTGTCACCCCCTCCCCCTCCCTTCAAGAGTGTTTTGACGGCTCCAATTTTGTCATCTAGCACACCTAGCTCCTCCCCTTCTCATCTCCCACCGTTTCCTCCCCATTCTTGAAGGCACAAAAATCGCCCCACCCCACTCTTTCTTGTCCTTGACTAGCTCCGAGAGCTCGAATCCAACCTAGGTCGATTGGTTAATCCAGGACCAAACAACATTAAGCTGGATCCTTGCGACATCCACCAACACGGTGGTGACACAACTCTCGAACCTCCGGTCCTCTACTACCGCCTAGGGTTTCCTTAAGAAATCCTATGCGGCTCAATCTTCCTCCCCTGCCTCCTCCCTCCGCCTCCAACTCCACACAATCACCAAAGGTTTAAGGACGGTTACTGAATTTCTTCATGAAGTCAAGTCCTTCCTCGACCAATTAGTCACCATCGGCGTCAAAATTGACGATGATGAGTACACCGGGCAAGTATTTTGTGGCCTCGGGGACAATTATGACACCCTTGCCACCTCCGTCTCTGTTTAAAATCAGAATGCTCTCCTTACCCGTGAAGCAATTCACGACTTGATATAGTCTCAGGAGGGCCGTCTCCGTGGCTATGGGGTTGCTGTTGTCTCCTCGGCAGCATTCGCAGGCTACCCGGGCACCTTCCAATGTCAACCTACCCCCGGCCCGTTTTTGTCGAACCCTAGGCCTGACCCTCATTCTCCCCTCATAGAGGCCCGACCCACCTTGCCCCACCTCAATCCCACACGATGGGCTCCTTCCACCTCCCCAAGCCCAATCCTGGCCCACTCGCTCAAATAATTATGGGCGGTGTCGCAATGGGCCGTTCTGTGGGCTCTGCAAATGAGCCAAGCACCATGTCAATAGTTGCTCGAAGTAGTTTAACCCGCACTTTAACCCGCCAACCCAAGCCCACAATTCTCTGCATGCCCATCTCACTTACCCTGCACCCTACCCTACTGGATCCCAAGCTCTTCTGCCTCCTCACCATACTTATCCTGCACCTTACCCCAGCTAATCATTACCTTCTCTGCCTCCCCACTATATCACTCCTACACCTTACCCCACTGAATCCTCCCCCTCACTGCATGCCCATTACAACTACCATGCACCCTACTCCACCCAATCTTTTCCCTCAACTCATTTCTCTTCCCTTCCCCCACCGGTCTCCCACTATGGTCCTCTCAATCCCCCACCCTCTGCACTTGACCTCACTTCTTGGCTACCGGATTCCGATGTTTCTCATCATGTCACCGACTCAACTGCTGGCCTTTCTCAAGTGACATCTTACATAGGCTCCCAACAACTCACCGTGGGTGACAATGTCTCCCTTCCTATCACCCACACAAGTACTCTTCGTACTCCTTCTTTTACTTTATCTCATGTCCTAGTTGTCCCCTCTATCACCAAGAATCTTCTCTCTGTCTCTTAGTTTACCTTTGATAATAACTATTATTTCTTGTTTTCCTCTACTCATTTTTGGGCTGTGTCTTCTCGCACTAGACATGTCCTCCTCCACGGCACCCTTGATCGTGGTCTCTATCATATGGCCCCCCTGGGAGTCTCCTCCTCTCTCCATGCGTTTGTGGTTACCAACCCTAGTAGTCTTTCCTTATGGCATCGTCACCTTAGTCATCCGTTGTCTGCTATCTTACTTCTGTTTTTGAAAGCGTCCTCAATAAATTACACATCACCCCCTTCCCCTCCGTGTACGGCATGTGCTCTTAGCAAAAGCCATCGCCACCGCCACCCCCACCCCCTTCCTTGTCTAAGTCCTCATTTCCTTTGCAATTAGTTCACTTTGGGATTTTGCTTTTGAGACGGCTGTGTTCCTTATCAACCGTCTCCCGACTCCCCTACTTGGTCATCGCTCCCCTTGGCAAGTGTTGTTTCACCAGACTCCCGATCTTTCTCAACTTCGGGTATTTGGTTATGTTGTCTTCCTATATCTTCGAACGTATGCTCCCCATAAACTTGCCTCGCGCTCTCAGGCCTGTATCTTCCTTGGCTACCCCCCGGCTATAAAGGCTATCGTTGCTACAATCTCCATACCCACTGCATCTTCATTGTTGTTGATGCTGTCTTTCATGAGGAGGTCTACCCTTAGACCCATCCTCCTTCCCCTACCCCCCACCCTTTAACCCCAACCTTGGTTCCTATACCCATCCCAATACCCCCTTTTGACCCTGCCTCTCCACTTACATGCCCTACTCCCCATGAACCTTCTGCTGATCCATCTTCCCCCCTTCCTTCCTCTCCTCCCTCCCCCTCCCTTCCTCTTGCCCTGGCTCTTCACCTCGTCACCTGCCTTCAGGATGGCACCATTGCCCATCACACCCTTACTCGCCATCAAACCTATGCTCTTACCGCCACTGCCCATCCTTACCCTGAACCCACCTACTTCACATAGGTTGTTCACGATCCTCACTAGCATGAGGCCATGGCTGCCGAGTACACTACCCTCATCTGTAATGGAACATGGGTTCTTATTCCTCCCCCACTAGATACTCGTCCCATTAGTTGCAAATGGATCTTCAAGGTCAAGCTTTAGTTCGATAGGTCCCTTGAGCGTTACAAGGTGTGCCTTGTGGCTAAAGGCTTTCATTAGTAAGAGGGCATTGACTTCACAGAGACCTTCAACCTTATTGCCAAGCCCGTCACCGTCCGCACAGTTCTTTCTCTTGCTTACTCTCGTGGTTGTACCATTCACCAGTTGGATGTCTCCAACGTATTTCTACATGGACACCTCAGTGAAGTGGTTTATATGGAGCAGCCCCAGGGCTTTGTTGATCCCTTTCGCCCTACCATGTATGTCGCCTTTACCACTCACTCTATGGCCTCAAGCAGGCCCCTCGTGCCTGGTATCAACGGCTGAGTTCGTTTCTCCTCTCCATTGGCTTTATTATCTCTACGGCAGACACTTCAATATTCACTCGCCATACTCCCCGGTACAGCATCATTCTTCTAGTCTATGTAGATGATATTATCCTAACCATGTCTCCCTAGGCCCCCATTGTTGCTCTATTACAAATACTTCAGCAAGAATTTGCTCTCAAGGATCTTTGGCCCCATTCAATATTTTCTTGGTATTGAGGTATAGTCCACCACCGATGCTCTTCTTCTCCATCAGGCCAAGTTCACTTATGACATCCTTGCTCGTGCCAAGATGACCGATGCCAAAGCAGTGTCTACCCTTTATACATCAGATGAACCTCTCTCTCTCTAGAGTGGTGAGCCCCTTATTGACCCTACTCTCTACCGCAGCATTGTCGGAACCCTTCAGTATTTCACTCTCACCTACCCCAACATTGCCTATGCTGTCAACATTGCTTGCCAGTTCTTCACCGTCCCACCACTAAGCACTAGCAAGCGATCAAACGCATTCTGCGCTACTTGGTTGACATTCCTCGCCTTGGTCTTCGTCTCACTCAAGGTCCTTCCATGTCCCTTCATGCCTTCTCTGATACCGGTTGGGCTAGTGACCAGGATGATTGTCGCTCTGTTGGAGGCTTCTGTATTTTCCTGGGTAGAAATCTTATCTCCTGGAGCTCTCGTAAACAACGTACTATTGCTCGCTCCAATACTGAGGCTGAGTACAAATCTCTCATTGACACTATTGCCGAACTTATGTGGATTGAGTATCTCCTCCGCGATCTCCGTGCCTTACCTTCCCACCCACCAACCCTGTGGTGCGACAATCTTTCTGCTCTCTACCTGACGGCCAATCTTGTATTTCATGCTCGCACAAAGCATATTGAGATTGATTTTCACTTTGTCCGCGAACGCTTGGCTCGTGGTCAACTTTACTTGCAGTTCATTTCTTCTGAGGATCAACCTGCTGACATCTTCACTATGCTGACATCTTCACTAAAAGCCTCTCCTCTACTTGGTTTCGTCTTCTTCGCGACAAGCTGACTATGCATTTTGCCCCTTCAGCTTGCGGGGGGCTATTAAAGGACATTGCCACGTTAGTGCCTCGTCAGCAGACACCTGAAGAATCAGCAGCCACGTCAACCTCTCTAACACGTCAGCCTTGACCTGACTGCCGACCCGTGACCCAATCGACTTGCTTAGGGATCCGAATGCAACCCGCAATCGCATCCCTCACCGGATTTCTTACCATATTCAGATATTTATTTGTGCATATTTTCCGTTTGTAAATTCTGTACATGTTTATATAATTGCTTGTAAACATCGTTGATTGTATTGGGAAAATCATCAATTTTAATATACACAAATTTAGTTTTTCTCCTCTATCGAAATCTCTCAATTCCGGCCACCCTTTCGGTTCCTCTCTTTCTTTCAATGACCTGCGCCACCTCCTTGCCCACCGCTCATACTGGGGCTTCGGCTCGACACGGGCTAGCGCGACACGAATGCTTTCGTCACTGACAGTTCGACGCGGGACTAGACTGAGACTCCATTCAAAGTTACGGCGAATGCGCGCGGTGTTTGCCAGAAACGAAGTCTTGTCATCGAAATTCCTCGTTACAGGTTGTTAGGTTTAGAGTAAATTAGTAAGGGTAATTATGTAACTACCATGTTTATGTTGTGGGTAGTTTATAAGATTTCCCAGTCTTATTCTATTTAGGTCTCCTAGTCCTATTCTATTTGGGTTTCCTTGGTACTTGTATAAAAGGAAACACTATGGGGAAACCTAGGTATGAGGTTGAGAGAGATTGAGAGAAAACAGAGGTTTTTTGTAAGCACTGTAAGCCCTCCTCATTATAGTGAAGAATTGCTTCTTAGGCTGGGGACGTAAGGATTATCCCAAACCTCGTAATTTCTGTGTGTTCTTTACTTGACTAATATTCTCTTTGTGTGTGCGATGAGATCTTGAGAGATTCCATGAGTTTAGATTCACGGGTTTGTTTTCTAACAAACTGGTATTGGTGCCTAGGTTCCTAAATTAGGGCCATGGCTCGTTCTTTGTCAGGCAGTTAGTGGAAGAACGACTGTTTTGGTGTGTATTTAGCACACTGCACACAAGAGGGAAGCTGTCAACAAAGGGTTTGTTCAAACAAGCCTTTTGTCGATCACTTGGTGTGTAACACATGGAGGGAGAAGCTAAAATTGGCATTTGAGGTACGGATTTTCTTCTCTAGCCTTCGTTTGTGTGATTTCCGACTTCTTTGTGGCCGAAAAATCGATTGGAGTGCTGTGGGTTGTGTTGAACCTGTGAGCCCAAAAAGGGTATTTGCGATTCCTCTTTCGTTTAAGCGTTTCATGGAGCGATTTTGAGTTCCATAGACTCGTTGGAAGCCGATCTATTGATTGGTGTTCTTGTTTCATCGAAAACCATTGTGAAACAGCGGTAATCGGAGGAGAAAGGCGGCTGTAGCAGTAAAAACGGGTTCTGTTTACCCAATTTTGACCTAGAGTTGACCCAGTCAAAGTTTGACCCGTTGACCCGGTCAAAGTTTGACATGTTGACCATTGACCGGATCCGAAGACCCGGCCCAGCCCAGATCACGACCCGATTTGTCAACCCAGTCCAGCTGTCTGTTGACCGTTGACCGACCGAGGTGTTGACCGTTGACTGTTGACCGATCGTTGACATTGACCGTTGACTTTGACTGGATAGAATTTTCAGGTGATTTCTATGACGATTTTTGCAGTATTTTTATGTGATTTTTTTGGAGATATTTGACTGTTTTTGGGCATAATCAGAGGGGTATTTTGGTCCATTTGGTTGGCATTGTTGATGGGTACTTTGGTAATTTTACACTTTTGATTTCTATTTGAAGGGGAAGTCGAAAAGGAGTTTATTTTGTTATGATGAATGATATGAATACTTCTGGTAGAGGTATGACCATGTTAAATTCATTTAATTTCCAAACTCGGAAGCTGCGGATGGAAGATTACTTGATTAGTAAAAATCTGTATGATGCTGTGGAAGGAGATTCTACTAGGCATGAGAAGCTGATTGATAAAGAGTGGGAGAAGTTGAATAAGAAAATTGTCTCTCAAATTAGACAATTTGTTGAGGACAGTATTTATCACCATATTGCACAAGAGACTAAAGCTAGTGAGTTATGGAAGAAGCTTGAGGCTCTCTATGAACGTAAGACTCCTCATAATAAGGTTTCCCTACTTAAGAGGTTAATTAACTTGAAGTACAAGGTAGGACGGCCGATGACAGAGTTCTTGAGTGAGTTTAAGTCTTTGGTGAATCAGTTAGCGACGGTAAAGATTGTTCTAGAAGATGAACTACAAGCAATGTTATTGTTGAGTAACTTACCTGACAACTGGCAAACATTGGTAGTCACTCTCACGAACTCAGCTCCGGGCAGCGTTCTGAGTATGAAGTCAGTTCATGAAGGTTTGCTTAATGAAGAAACCAAAATAATTAAGCAAGGAGCACATGGACATACGGAAGTATTGGTTACAGAAAAGAGGGGGAGAAACAGATATGTAGACAGAAATAGAGACAAAAGTAAGAGTAGAGGTAGAAGCAAGAGTAGAGCACCAAATTCTGATAGATCATGTGGAGTGTCACGTTTGAGGAAAGATGTCAAGTGCTATCATTATGGTAAGTCTAGCCATTATAAGAGAGACTGCAGAATACTCAAGGAAGAAGAATCAAGCAATGAAGAAAAGGAAGTTGAAAAAGATACAGTGGCAACCACATCCGGTATTGGGGATATTATGATCTTTTGTGATTCTCAAATCAACATCTCATGTCAGGTTTCATCTTGGATTGTCGACACAGGTGCCTCTTTTCATGTTACCCCACATGAAAGGTTCTTCACATCTTATTCAGGTGGTGATTTTGGGTGTGTTAGCTTGGGAAATAATGCACAGGCAAAGATAGTTGGCATTGGAGATGTAGTCTTGGAGACATGTGTTGGATGTAAGCTAGTTCTGAAGAATGTTAGACATGTCCCTGAGATTTGTTTCAAGTTGATCTCTACTGGCATCCTTGATGATGAAGGATATGATAACTACTTTGGTAGCGGTAAATGGAAACTTAGTAAAGGTTCTCTTATACTTGTAAAAGGACAAAAGGTCAGTACTCTCTACAAGACTTAAGCTAGTATTCAGAAAGGCAAGGTACATGTGGTGGAAGATAATCACATGGAGCTTTGGCACAAGCGACTTGGGCATCTTAGTGAGAAGGGACTTCAGCATTTGATAAAGAACAAAATCATATAAGGAGTCAGTGGTGCTGATTTGCAGTTGAAGCCTTGTGATCATTGCTTAGCTGGAAAGTAACATAGAGTCTCATTTTGGAGAGGACCCCCATCTAGAAGAAAACATGTTCTTGATTTGATTCATTCATATGTGTGTATGTTGAAGGTGAAAACTCTTGGTGGCGCTATGTATTTTGTTACCTTCATTGATGATCATTCTAAAAAGGTATGGGCTTATGCACTGAAGACTAAGGATCAGGTTTTAGAAGTCTTCAAACAGTTTCATGCTATGGTTGAGAGAGCAACTGGAAGGAAACTGAAGTGCGTCCGTGTAGATAATGGAGGTGAATACAAAGGGTCGTTCGAAGAATATTGCAAAACTCAAGGTATCAAGCTTGAGAAGACAGTTCCTAAAACTCCAGAGTATAATGGGATTGCAGAACAGATAAACAGAACTATTGTTGAGAGGATCAGGTGTATGCTTTCACATTCTGGATTATCTAAGTCATTTTGGGGTGAAGCTATGTGTACTGCAGTAGATCTTATTAACTTGTCTCCTTCAGTTCCATTAGAAGGTGATCTACCTAAGAGAGTATGGACTGGCAAGGAGGTTTCTTTCAAGCACTTGAGAGTATTTGGGTGCAAGGTGTCTGTTTACATTCCTAAGGATGAGAGGAACAAGCTTGATGATAAAGCTCGAGATTGCATCTTCTTGGGCTATGGACATGATGCTTTTGGATACAGATTGTGTGATCCAGCTGCAAAGAAATTGATTAGAAGCAGAGATGTTATCTTCTTTGAAGATCAAACTATGAAAATCTTAAGAAGACTAAAAAGCCAAGAGTTGTTACTGAAAGTCTTAAGGATATAACCCCACCTTCTTCTTCCCCAGTAAGTGCACATGAAGGGGGAACTACACAAGAAGAGCCACTTGAAGATGTAGCAAGTGAAGAAGTTTCTGAAACTTCAATTGTTGAAGAATCTGAAGGACATGTTGATAATCATCCAGTTGAGCCATCAACCCAGCCCCCAGTGAGAAGATCTAATAGAGAGCGTCAAACTTCGATGAAATATCCACCACATGAGTACTTGATGCTAACTGAGAACAGCAATGCTATGAGGAAGCTAATGAATGTGAGCACAAGAAAGAGTGAAAGAAAGCTATGCGAGAGGAGATGAATTCCTTGCGGGAAAACCACACTTATGATCTTGTGACATTGCCTAAGGGTAGGAGAGCACTTAAAAATAGGTGGGTGTACAAGTTGAAGTCAAAAGAGAACAATCCACTACCAAGGTACAAGGCACGGTTAGTTGTGAAGGGTTATGGTCAGAAGAAAGGTATTGATTTTGAGGAGATTTTCTCTCATGTGGTGAGGATGTCTTCAATCGGAGTTATTCTTGGTTTGGCTGCTAGACTGAACTTGGAGGTTAAACAACTTGATGTGAAGACTACATTTCTTCATGGAGACTTGGAGGAAGAGATTTATATGGAGCAACCTGAGGGCTTCATAGAAAAGGGCAAGGAGAATCTTGTATGTCAACTGAAGAAAAGCTTGTATGGTCTAAAACAAGCACCTCGTCAGTGGTACAAGAAGTTTGAGTCATCCATGTTACAAGACGGTTATTACAAGACCAGCTCAGATCATTGTGTGTTTGTGAAGCACTTTCCAAATGGTGATTTTGTCATCCTACTCCTATATGTTGATGATATGTTGATTGTTGGCCAGGACATTAAGAAGATTGTTGAGCTGAAGAAGGATTTAGGCAAGTCTTTCGCGATGAAAGATTTGGGACCGGTAAAACGAATCCTTGGTATGGAAGTTAAACGTGACAAAGAACATGGAAAGTTATGGCTATCTCAGGAAAAGTATGTAGAGAAGATACTTCAGAGATTTGACATGGACAAGGCAAAAGCAGTAAGTACTCCACTTACAAGTCATTTCAAGCTGAGTAAGGAGCAGAAGCCTGAAAGTAAAAGTGATGTTGAATATATGAAGAAAACACCTTACGCATCTGCGGTTGGTAGCTTGATGTATGCTGCAGTAAGCACTAGACCAGATATTGCTCATGCAGTTGGAGTAGTTAGTTGTTTTCTTTCAGATCCTGGTAAAATGCATTGGGAAGCTGTGAAGTGGATACTCAAGTACCTTAAAGGAACTCCTAAGTTGTGTTTGTGTTTTGGTAATGATGAGCCTGTATTGGTTAGATACACAGATGCAGATATGGCTGGTGACCATGATGGGAGGAGATCTACAATAGGGTACATGCTCACCTTCACAGGGGGAGTAGTTTCATGGCAGTCTAGGCTACAGGATTGTGTTGCTTTGTCTACAACAGAAGCAAAGTATATAGCAATCACTGAGGGTGGAAAGGAAGTTCCGTGGATAAAGACGTTTCTTCAAGAACTTGGTATAAAACAAGGGATGGTTATCCTTTATAGCGACAACCAAAGCTCCATCCACCTCAGTAAGAACACATCATCTCATTCAAGGTCTAAGCACATTGATGTTAGATATCATTGGATTAGAGATGTATTAGAATCCAAGCAGTTAGATCTTGTGAAGATTCACACTGATGATAATGGAGCAGATATGTTGACGAAGCCGCTGACAAGAGACAAGCTAGAGATTTGTCAGCGGGTTGCTGGAATGGACTCCAAGTAGAGTCAAGTCTAGGGAGCAATGTTCTTTCTCTTATGGTGCAGGGATGTTGCACTAATGTTATTCCAAAAGGGAAAAATTGTTAGGTTTGGAGTAAATTAGTAAGGGTAATTATGTAACTACCATGTTTATGTTGTGGGTAGTTTATAAGGTTTCCTAGTCTTATTCTATTTAGGTCTCCTAGTCTTATTCTATTTGGGTTTCCTTGGTACTTTTATAAAAGGAAACACTATGGGAAAACCTAGGTATGAGGTTGAGAGAGATTGAGAGAAAACAGAGGTTTTCTGTAAGCATTGTAAATCATAATGAAGAATTGCTCCTTAGGCTGGGGACGTAGGGATTATCCCGAACCTCGTAATTTCTGTGTGTTCTTTACTTGACTAATATTCTCTTTGTGTGTGCGGTGAGATCCTGAGAGATTCCGTGAGTTTAGATTCACGGGTTTGTTTTCTAACACGGGTGAGGAGTGCGGCCGAGAGCGCTGGTCAAGTCGCCCCATCGGGTTTCCCCAAGCGCTTGGGCGCTCGTAACCGGAATGATCCGTCGGCCTCACAATTCTAAGAAACAAACATTCAAAGCAAAAAACTAAAGAAAGAAACTCAACTAAGGTTCGTAATTGCAAATGAATAATAAAATGTGAATCACGAATTGAAATAGATCGGAAAAAGATGAAAAAGAGAAACCAAAAGGGAACTTACACGGCAGTAGCAGAAGGGAGAGGAAGATCAATGGGGATGGAGCCACCATGGAAGTCCTTGAGCGTCATCGTGTTCCCACTTATTTTCTTCTTCGACATTTTCTCGCTCTCTCCTTCCCTCCCTCCCTCTCTCTTCGATTGGTGCTTCTACCCGATTCTTCCAAGAGAAAAGAGGGGTAAAGGGAATCGATTACCGCCGCTTCTCGGACCTTAATCCTCCTTCTCTGCTTCTCTCTCCTCCAACTCGATAAGGAGTTTTCTTGCGCCCGCCTCTCACCTCCGGGGTCTATGTGCTTATCAAGCGGCGTCTACCGTCGGATCCCCTACATCTTCCTCTTTTTGCAATATATTAAGGTTTCACGAAACCATATGTTACTCCGAAAAATCCTGTTCACAGGTTTCTCATATGGTGGTGCAGGTGTCTGCTACATATTGGTGACGTAAGAATCTTAATTAAAGCTTGCCCAGAATACACATATATTTATTTTTTGCTTTTAGAGATGTAATGGCACCATAATAATGTTTAGTTAAAACTTTTGCTTATTTTTCTCCGAGTATAAGGGAGATAGAGCTTTCGAGATAAAGCATCTCATTCAAAATAAATAGATAATGTATTAAATTTTGGGACTACATTGGGATTGGGCTAAGCCCAGAAGATTGAAATTGGGCTGGGCCCTTCAGATGATAGTTACGTACAAAACGCAAAACATTTGCTGTCACTTGAATGCTTGGCAAATGCTCCTCAATTGATGATGTAATGAAAGTGGAGTTTTATGAGTGGAGGAGCAAACCAAGTGCATGGCTGTGACTTGAAGTAAAGGGGCATTGTGTGGAAAGGTAAGGTAAACTACCAACACTTACTAAATATGACCTAAGCTTTAATATTTTAAGTTTATATATCTTCTCATTTATAAGGAGAATGCATTCCTATAAACACTTCTATTATTAATAATTTGACTCTATCTTACTCCATACGAATGACTTTTTTACAACCATTGTTTATTGCATATCATTAACTTTTTGGGTGTCAATACTATGTGACCACTTTAAGTCATTGAAACATGTTTGTATCTTAAGCAATGTCGTGTATTTTTAGAGACTACTCAATCTTTTTAAAGAGGTTATAATGTTTATGATCTTACCAATGAGAAGTTTTTCATTAATCCTGATATAGTTTTCTATAACTATGAATTTGCATTCTCATCAATGTCACCTATTACTCTGTGATGCCCTTGATGTCAATATTTATCCAATCAATGAGCCTCTAAGTGCACCTCTAGAGCCTTCCCGTGAGCCTATATTCCCAAATAGCCTTCCAAAACCTTCTTCTCTGAGACAACCTGCACCATCCATAGACATTCTAGTTGAGCCCATTTTGAAGCCATCACCTAAGATTCCCTGTCGATCTACCCAACTGTCACGGCCTTTCATTTGGGCAACTAAATGTATATGTCATATATTGCCACCTACTTCACCGTCACTTTTTTTTATCTCTTGAACATTATCTTTTGATCGCTTTGAACACAGCATCACCATAACGTAGAGACAAGTAAAGGTTTACTCTTCCTTATCCCACCAATCATGCAATGATAATTACGAGTGATGAAAAGAGACCACTAACTATCATCATGCACTTAAAGACCCTCATTAAGTTAAGGCAATGAAGAACAAATTGATAACACCTGCTTATAATCACATGTAAGATGGCCTATAAATAGGCTTTTAAATAGTGTATTTTCAAGTAGAACAAAACTAAGCAATGGTTTGATGGAGATTAGAAACTTTCCTTACGCAATAGTAGAAATATTCGTATTATGGAAATGAACCCCTTTATTTTCATGTCAAATTAGTTTCCATGACAATCAAGCCAAGGGTGAAAATGAACGAGTTTTTCTATCATTCACCAATGTATGATTTGATGGATACGTTCATTGGATCATTAAGAATGATCTCATATTCCCTATTATGGTATATGGTATTTGGTATTTGTCCCATAGTATGACTTGAGTCTATGAAGTTATTTATAAGACAATGAACAATACCAACTCTTGAGTAACTTTTAGGTTGAATAATGGGATTCTTAAGATAATATCAAAGTCCAGGTTTCCATCATAAAGCACTATGATAATTCGATAATTGTTAACCATAGTGAGGGAGCATATTATAATGTATAGTATTTGTCTTACATTGTTAAAACATGAATATGTAAAGCTATTTATAAAACAATAAGAATCACTAACTCTTAAGTGATTTTTAGATTAGATGATAAATTTATTAACATTTACAATGTCGATTCATTCTCAACTCATCGGACATCATTTGAGGACAGTACGAGATGAGAAAACTTAAGAACCTGGCAAAATGGGGCAGAGAGGCACTGTCATATTTGTCTTTTGTCAAAAACCACTTCCTTAAACAATCCTACCTGAAAATATTCTCGATCTTTCCCAAGTTAAGCGATCCATGTTAGAAGCTGGAGACAAAAATTGACAGCGGTCATCGTGGTTTTAAATCCAGTGGTCCAGTTTTGCTTGAAATGCATTCACACTAAGTTTCGTTCTCCTATTGAGTTGACTGCGACGACTACAATTATCAGTCGAAATACAGCCTTCCACAATTTTTCTGTTCTCTGTTCTTAGTTTGTTTTTACTTTCTGGTTCGGTTTCTGTCCTTTTCATACAGGCAGAATATGCTCCCCAAGAAAATTCATAGCTCTCTATCACCGACGTTTTCTTCTGGGTCTTCTCAGACTACCCATTTTCGGAGTCAACTGTCGTCTGAAACGTGAGTAGAGAGAGAACATAGAAATGAATACTGCGCAGATTAAACCAAAGAAAACTTAATTACGTAATGAAAGGTTCCTACTTTTTCGGGGGAAAATTGGAAGAGGCACACGCATAGACTGAAAGAGGTAGAAATACGATTCACTTTTAGTAAGTTATACAGAGGTTATAATCTAACAACCCTTTATTATCTATGGTCGCCTGTTACAATTCTTAAAGACATTAGCATAACAGTGTTGGACCTTTTAAGGTCGTTATTCCCAAACTTCATAAGAAACTAGCAAAGACAGGTTTTCACCATACTAGATTTCAGTCTAGTTGAGCAAGAGAGGTTCAACTAGTACAGATATGACGCTGTTCTTAGTCTCTCGATCTTGAACGCCGAATCCATCTCCGTTTCGGTAAAGGACATGACCCATGCGCACGATATTTGTGACAGTATTGACAAACGATTGTGCCTTGGGTATTCGAGTGAAGCATTGTCCATTTAATTTCTTCCATGTTTTGTTTATCATGCCCTTGATGTACTCTGAAGCCATTTCCTCAGAAACATTCTCTTCTTTCATGTAACATAGGATTGAGGAAGCAGCATCCCCTCTTTCTATTTCAGCCTATTAGAAATAATTTTAGAGGTTATAAATAAATCAACCTATGCACCATGAAAGAATCATTATTTTTCAATTCAAGGAAACCTAGGTTACCTTTGAAGTTGCAAGATCGTTGCAAAGTCGAACTATCAGAGATATATTATACATCAGATCTCCCCTTTTCTGCACAAACTTTTCAAACTCATCTTCTACCTCGTGTTCTATGCAAAAGAATGCATGGGTCAAAACCACAGAGACCGATGATGATATCCATGCATTCCTTATATATTCTTGCAAGGATGGTGTATAGCCCGTGTTCTGCCACTTTGCTTCAACAAGTAATGAAGAACAAAAATCTGTCCACTATTGATACAAAAAAGGCAAAAAATAATTCTCACTTAAAAGCTCAATGACAATGTTGTATAGGTAACGTGGTAGGAGACAAACAGATAAGTACCACTTTCTTTAGATGAGGTAATGAGTGGCTCCAACGCTTCCCCTTTTGAATCTCACTCGCGATCTCATCGGTAGTATTGTACAGTGCTAAGAAGCAGCTTTTCATGGACTCTGGAAGGTGCTGAGTTTCCTTGACATCCCACCTGAATTTTCATATGTTAATTAGATTTTTTAACGTTCCATAATGATCATGAGCCTTGTGTATTGAAAGTGCCAACGGTGATAATTCGCAATAATAACCTTTCTACGGCTTTTGTGAAATCCTTCAGTTCTTCCAATGTGCCGTAAACATCGTAAAGATCATCAATCACAAGTACTAGATTAAGGACTTTGGTAACTGATTGTCTGAAACATTTGTTCCGAGGTTCGAACGCAAAGCCCACCGTAAAGATCATCAATCACAACTCTGAAGAGAAAGTAAAGAGAGTTGAGGAAAGAAAAAAGTATTATAAGTAAGGAGAGTTTAAATGAATTGTGTGAAGAAAGGGAGCCAAGGGGTTCCCTTTATATAGGTTCCCTTGAGAGTTCAATGCGATATCGGTTACACATTTATGGTGGAATCATAATGTGGTTATATGTTACTCATTATTCAAATTAGGTTCGTTGAACTTGGACACTTATGCCTTGTAACTGTAGACAATAGTTAAGACTAACATTATAATAATAAGTATGAAATCATAATTATAGTCTTATTAAATATTAGATTTATTATAATATCAATAACATTTCCCATATTAAAGAGAACCGTTACGATTTAGAACATCCAAATACAAGGCAACATTAATAGAAAACATCTAGGCACCACCTAAATGGACAACCCAACAATAAGAAAACTAAGTAAGCCAAACCCGTATTACACAACTCGGTCCATTAGCTCATATTGTCAATCCAACACATGGATGTCCAACCCGTAGTCATTCAACCATTTTGTCAACCCGTACTGCCAATCCGGAACAATAAGCTCACAAAGGTCATTATTAGCATTATCATTAAGATCCAACTCATTTATACACTTCTGTAATTGGCAATCATGCACTTCTACTTGGTATTAAGCATTTATTGTTCTTCATGAATTACTTTTCAGATCATACATATATAGTTGAGTTGAATCTTCATCAATATTTTAGAATACACAATTTTTGGAATTCTTATCCTTGGGAAACTGAGATCTTATTTCTTCCTAGAGTATATTCAACTTGTGGTCTATGGCCGCAAGGTAGTTTGGACAATTTTCTAGGTAACCCATTTGAAAACCTCATGCAATTCAAACAAAATGTTTACTCTATTTCTTCTATTCTTTGATGACGATTCTTGTTGTGGGCAAGTGAACAAAGTCTTTATTTTGATCTAGCTAATGCCCCATTATATCCAAGCATTAGTTGGTATAATTACCTTGGGCATAGAGATTTTTAACACCGTCAGCCATGATTAGACAAGCACTAGATCTACTTACTTCATCCTTACCCTTGAAAATTGCTGCCTGAACAAAGACCCTTTTTTGTTTTGAAGGGTAAATTGTATTAATAAATTTTAAAATATAAAAACACATAGATATACCTCATCATTACAAAATTCACCATATCTATGAAAATATAGAAGTTAAAAGCTTCCAAATTTCACTCAAAATAACATTTTCTTGGGAGAATTTTATATTTTTAAACAAAAAAACTCTCTCACATACTACTTTCTTTACTTTGATTAAAGAATAGGGATATCAATTGTTTTTCACTGAAAATGTCTTCTATTTTGTTCATCTCATATTTCATTCAGACCTTAGATGTGCCTTTCCCAACATGGATTTTTACAAGTTGTAATAGGGGTCTTTATGACTCCATCACTTCACCTTGTTGGAATTTTCTGATTCCGTATCTTTGTAGCCACATTAACTAGTTTGCATCACGGATAGTCAAATCATTTTAAGTGGTTAGTCTTCATATTTAGTATGAAACCCATTATACATTTATTGTATTTTGGCACAATTTTCTCCTTCATAGGCTTTGAGGAAGCAATCTTGTTTGGATGTGTTCCTATTGGAGAAGAAATCACTTCACCGGAGATCTTTCTCAAGGACAAAATCTTTTGTCAAGGTATATATCCCTCATGCTTATGGAGTATCTTCTATAGATGAGTATGTGAAAGATACATCGTATGACTCTTTTTCTTGTTCATATGCCTCTTTGTCAATATTACCTATAGTTTTAAGTAAATGTGAGGTAGTTTTGATGGTAAACAAGGTAAATGCTACCAATTGTCTTATAAAGTGGTATTTCAATCCTTTGTGAGAGGAACCTTCAAGTTTTGCAATGCACATCATTGCAAAACATGTTCAACATTGATATCCATGGTTGCTAAAATCCTATAGTAGTATTTGTGCTTGCCCTTGGCATATCTCTCACAAACATACTTTTGAGTAGGCTTTGACAAAGTTTAAGTAATAACCAGTTGAGCTTATTTTCATGTGGCCATCCTGAAATTAGACTATAGACTGCCAATTCACGTTTTAGACTAAGGTAAGTGTTACCCTCTCCTTAAAGGTTTACATTTTAAGGAGAGACACCTTACTCCAACTAGTGCATTGAGGCACTATTGTGCAAAACTTTCAAAAGGTTCATTTGCATGAATGAGGTGATCCCTTTTTTCTTGGTTTTTTTTGTTTTTCTATAGAAATGTAAGTTTGCATTAATAAAATGTAATGTATGAAAATATAAGAGCATAACTTAACGTCACATAAATTATAAAAACTATAAATAAAAAAATAGAGGTTGGAAGTCTCCAAATTTCACTCAAAATGACATTTCCTTATAATAATTTGATATCTTAAAATAAAATAAAAATAAAAATAAAAACAAAAACTCTCCCTCATACAATTTTTCTTACCTTAACTAACAAAATTGGTATGTCAATTGTTCTTTTTTGAAATCATCTTCTATTTTTACTTTTTTGCCTATATATAATAAATGCAAGTTAAAAAAATATATTTTAAAAGCTTTATAGTCAAATTCTTTCCTTCAATTGCTTAGATCATCTATTACAATTCTTCATTCCATATTTTAATATGACATTAAATTCTAATTGAGGAGGAAGGAAACAAGAGCCCAGTCTCAGACAACTCTTAAGATACTTGATCACTTTCAACTATTTCTATTTATATGCTCTGATACTACTGTGATAATTAACAACATTGTGTGTTTAAGTAAGAAAAAAAAAAGGGAATTTATTAATTCATAAATTCTAAATATCCAATTCAACCCCCCCTTCTTGGATAGCCATAAAACCTAACACTCATAACTTGTAGAAACAAATTTAATCGTTGAAATGCTTGGTACCCTTTTTGTGATGGGTCCGTGCGTATTAGTTGGACTTAGATTCTTGTCATTCTTAGGCAGCCAAAGTTTCTTTACTTTGTAACCCTTTCTAAGTCTTATGGGACATTTATCAAACATATGACCAGCATAATTACAAAAAGAACATTTACTATTGTGCATCGGAATTAAACATTCCTTTTCTTTGAAGAAATGAGTAAATGATTTTGATTTGTCATTCAATTTATATCCTAGTCCCGCTTTATCATATATACCTCTTTAAGAGTTTAAAATTTTGTCCAACATGCTATTACCTTTTGTGAATTTTTTAATCAACAAATTAGTTGCGTCAAGTTTTGACTTCAAATCACAATTTTCCCTTTCTAGCTCAAGAATTCTACTTTTAAGAGTTTCAACAAATACATATGAGTTATTTTCAACATGTATTTTAACATCATAACATACAATATTATTGCAGGTAGTTTCTATTTCCACGTTCATGCATTTAGATTTATTTTGCTTCTTATACATATCATTCATACATGCATCATACTTTACATATACATTAGCAGGGATACTAATGTTATCATTCACTGAAATTGAAGCATCTTTCTATTCAGTTTCATCTCTACATGTAGCAGTTGTCATACTTTGTTTATTGTGTACATCAGTTAAAACAGTTTTATTAGCATGCACAGAAGTTAAATTTTTCTGTTTTTCAGATTTATTTTTTGCTTTTAACTTTTTGTATTTATCTTTTAATCTATTTGCATACTCAACTAAATCAGAAAATGCAGTTTCTAACCTAGTGTTTATTTGAAGAAACAGTTCAGAATCATTTACATCACTATTATCTTCCTCGACAGTTGCTGTTGCGGTTAGGCATAGATGTGCAACTTTTTCTTGAGTTTCTTCATCAGATGAGGATCTCGTCATCCCAGGCAGCAATCATAGCTTTCTTTTTATTCTTGTTGTTTCTCTTCTTGATCATCGGACAATCAATCTTGATGTGTCCCGGTTTTCTGCATTCATAACACACATTCTCCCTAGGTTCATTTGATTTTTTTCTCCTAGTTTACCCTATGTTTTTACTTAATCCTCTTCTTAGAAAATTTCTAAATCTCCTAGCTATAAGAACTACTTCATCATTTTCTAACTCTTCCTCTTCAACCTTTTCAACTTCTACTTTAAGTGCAAGTGATCTTCTATTTTCCTTCTCTTTTTCTCTTCTCATAAGTTGCATTTCATGAGTTTTAAGAGAACTTGGCAAGTCATCTAAGGTCATCACATCTAGGTCATGAGCTTCTTCTATGGCCATCTTCTTAGGATCCCAACTTTCGGGTAGGGATACTAACATCTTTCTTACCATTTCCTCATTTGTATAGGTTTTTCCTAACAATTTAAGCTCAGAAATAATTTCAGTGAATCTACCAAACATGTCACTAATAGTTTCAGAATCTTTCATAACAAATAATTCATAGTCATGTGTAAGCATAGTGACTTTAGAAGACTTTACTTTTTTAGTTCCTTCATAGATGACTTCTAATTTATCCTAAATCTCTTTACCGGTGAGGCAAGAGGATACTTTGTTAAACTCATGTGCTCTAAGACCACTATAGATCATATTCATGGACTTAACATTTAACCCCATCAGTTTAGCTTCATTTTTTGTCCACTCATTAGTCATTGGTAATGTAATACCCTTCCTGATTACTTGCCAAGCTTCTGGATCTTGGCTTATTACAAAGACTTGCATTAATTGTTTCCAATGCCTAAAATTAATGCCATTAAACAAGGGAGGTTTATTAAACCCCATAACAGCTAAACCTTTGTCAGAAGTCATAGTATGGATCTAATCTAGGATGTTAATCCTTTTAATCAGAGAACCTAGCTCTAGATGTCAATTGTTGGGTTTTATGGCTTAACAAGAAAAGGGGTTGAATTGTTAAACTAACAATAATATACTTTTGTTGGCAGTAAAAAATTCAATCCGATTAAGTAAGCAATTAGTAGATTAATAAGTAGCAAACATTCAAAGTTATTCAAATCAATAAAGAGCAAGAGAGCAAAGATCCAATTTACCACAGTGGTTCAGCACTCAATCCTTGAGTCCTACGTCCACCCTCTTCTCCTTCAATCCAACCAATTGAAGTCTCCTTTACTCAACCAGATTAGGAGAACACGTTCTCCCTAATCCAAATAATTCATTCTCCAATGAATTCTTAAGTCCGAATACAAGTTATGATCAAAAGATCATGTACAATAGAAAATCCCCAAATAATATGGTAGTTTAAGGGATATTACTAATCAGAGGAGCTATTCAAGTATAGATAACAAAGTGCAAAGCTCCTATCACAAAATCCCTAATTTGAGTAAATTAAGGTTTCGGATTTTCCTCAATATTTATGTGCAATGAATATTTCCAAGTGTAATCAACAGACAAATAATGTTATACAAGCTATAATCAATTAGATAATCGAAGAATAAGCCAAATAATCAAATATCACCGAACCCTTGTGAGTCATGGAAAGATGATTGAACTTGAATCAAGTAATGAGTGAGCTCAAAAGATTGTTTCGTTGCAAAGAGAACACTTCAAATGGTTGTAGATCATCAATCAATCTCTTCACGCATACATCTTCTTTAAATAAAGAATAAATCTAGGGCTTTTTAGATCAAACCTAAACCATAGCCTTCTTCCCGTTAGGAACAGTGAACCATCTATCAAATCGACCTCATATCACTTTTCAAAGCTTCAATCCGACTATTTTGACATCCAGTCTCCTCCAAAATCCTCCCATTGAGGATTTGGCACTCGAGAGAACAGAGGTGTCACCGGAGATGTGTTTTACTTCGAAGGGCAGCGGCTAAGGCATATGATCGAGACTCCTCTTATGCACGTCTCTGATATGTGAGACAACGCCAAGTGAACGCGCCTCTGGTAAGTGAGACGACGCTGTAGCGAACTCGGGTAGGCCTCCTTCATCAGATGTGGGCCGTGTCACTGATCAGCGGTCTAGTAGCATAAAGTCCAACAGATAATTACAATCTGATATCAGCAGGGTCCAACAATCATAACATAGTCCAATAATGTAAGCACGGTCCAATAATATGAGCTTTTATAAAGTTCACATTTTGGTGTAATATGTATCTTAGCTTGAATTAAAATCAAGCTAGAATCAAGGCTCCTCATGTTCCCACAAGTTCATAAAGCCAAGTATCATTTTTCTTAATAAAATGTTCAAATATATTTTTAGCATCATACAAAATTATATTTCTCAAAAAAAACTTTAAGAATATGTTTTATGAAAAATGTAAGAACCCGGTTACTTTATAATATCATTAATTGATATTATAATTTGTACACCTTTTACTTCCTATAATTTTCTTTTGCGCCTATGAAAAACATATTTCAAGAATTATATTTACCAACATATTTTAGTCATAACAAAACCCTTATTTTCCAACAGGATGTAAGTGAGTTTACAAGATAAAGTATCATGCGGATGGTTCCATTGAGCACTATAAAGCTCGGCTTGTAGCTAAGGGCTTCACTCAGCAATATAGCATTGATTATGAGGAGACTTTCTCTCATGTGGCCAAGATGGTGATTGTCAGATGCATCATGGCCATGGCCTCCATGTTTCATTGGCCTCTTCATCAAATGGATGTTTATAATGCCTTCCTTCATGATGACTTGCATGAGGAGGTATACATGTCTTTACCCCCTGGGATTCGGCATTCCTTCATAGGTCCGTTGAAAGTTTGTTGTCTTCTTAAGTCCATCTATGAACTCAAACAGGCATCCCGACAATGTTATGCCAAATTTACTGATGCTCTTCTTGACGCTAGTTTTAAGCAATCTTGGCATGATTACGCACTGTTTACTCTTCGACGTGGTTCTACTGTCATTGTTATTCTGCTCTACGTTGACGATATGCTTATCACCGGTAACAATGAGGAGGCCATCACTCAGGTTAAGTCTCACCTTAGCTCTCGATTTCACATGAAAGATTTAGGACAAGCTAAATTCTTTCTTGGGATCGAAATTGCACGTTTTGCACGTGGTATTTGCCTTAGTCAACGCAAGTACGCATTGGAGTTAGTCTTTGAAGCTGGCCTCTCTAGTGCACGCCCATGTAAGATTCTCATGGATCAGAATCTGAAGCTTACCTCTCTGGACTACGATGCCAACGCTCCAATTCCGATTGATGATCCTCCATTAGCTGACCCTACTCCGTATCAGCGACTTCTTGGGCGGTTAATCTATCTCACACATACTCGACCTGATATTAACTATCCGGTTCATATCCTCAGCCAGTTCATGCATTCTCCCAAAGATTTTCACGTGGATATGGCTTTAAAGGTTGTTAAGTACTTGAAGAGCACTCCCGGCTTAGGGTTGTTCATGTCCTCCACTAAGGACTTTCAGTTGACTGGTTTTTGTGACTTTAATTGGGCGATTTGTCCCATGTCTCGCCGTTCTCTCACAAGTTTTTGCGTTAAGCAAGAAACAAGCCATAGTTTCTCAATCTTCATCTGAGACTGAATATCGTGCTATGGCAACTACTGTTTGCGAGATTGTTTGGTTATTTGGACTTCTTAGCGACTTATGGGTGATTGTTTCTTGGCCTATCTTTTTACATTGTGACAATAAAACTGCTATTCACATTGCCATCAATCCTATCTTTCATGAATGCACCAAACACATTGAGATTGACTATCATGTCATCCGCGAGAAGCAACAAAGGGGTTTGATTCAGACACGTAGCATTCGCACTCATAAGCAACCAACAGATTTGTTAACTAAAGTTTTATATAGTCGACAGCATAACTATCTTCTTCGCAAGCTTGGTGTATTTGATTTGTACAAATCACCAACTTGAGGGGGGATGTTGAGTTTTTATTTAGGTCGTGGCCTAAAAGTTTTTTATTTAGGTGCCGGGTTTAGGCTTGTCCAACCCGGCCCAAGGTCGCGACCCTTAGTCACGTAATCAACCTATTTGTATAACCAATTAGGTTGGTTTTTGTTTTAATCAATTTTAATCAAGTTTAAGAGAAGAGAGCTTTTTCCCGATTCCGTCTTCGATCTCGATATTCTTAAAGGTTTTCTGTTTCTTAGACATTTATCTTGGTTTTATACTTTCTTGGGTTTGCTATATGAAAAACAAAACATAAATCAATATGGATGAATACAAATATAATTACACAAATATTATATTATATTTTTCCTAAAGTAAATAAAATAACTCTATAAAAATAAAGTTATCAGAGTCCTAGTCCAAACCATTCAAATGAAACTCAAACTACTCAAGAAATGGGATCAAATACAAAACCAATTGACAACAAAGTTTTTATTGCCTAAACTAAGGATATAGTAGTAAATTTTACTTTGGCCTTAAGCACCAAAAGAATCAATCTTCAGGTTAAAAAGAAAAAAAGAAAAGGAGCAAAATGTTATATTTGAAAATAAGTTTGCATTACTAGTTTTTCGGTGAATTTTATATGCAAGTGAACATGTCAAACAAGTAATATAATGATAAGAAAAGTATTGTCTTATAGAGATTGATGAATACTAAATTAATTAAGTACTAACAATGAATTAATCATAAAATTTATCTAGCAAATCAAAAGATAGTTAATGATGAATTTAAATTCAAAATTTTCAAAACAAAAATTCAAGACTAATTGAAATTGAATCTAAGTAAGAAAAATCAATATGAGAAACATGTTTGAGCATCCAATTTTACCATAACTACTAGGTATGAATTTCCATAGTTTATACCTGCAAGAATGATAATACCTATGTGATGGCAAAACTTCCTAATTTATTTACCATCCTATGTCTAGGTATAGTAAACATATTTAGTTCATTAATTCATTATATCTCTATATTTGAATTGAAACAAACCAAATGCAATAGAATCTATGAACATTCTTGGTTTTCAATAAATCTTTCAATTATCTTATCATTGAAAGCCACATAAATAACATGAATATGTCTATCTATATTTAATTCATGGTTATATATTATAAAAAGCAACTGCATATTATTATCTCTCAGTCTCAAACATACACATCAAATCATTCAAGTGGTGGCCAATCGCTTAAAAGCATTTAACATAATAATATATAACTCACATAAATAAAATATCTTGCAAAGTATAGAAACTTATAAAATTCACATCATCATAGTTAGGCTACATCATCGCTGTAACAAAAAGAATTTAGAATATAATGAAATAACAAGCCAAAAGAATGATAGAAATTAAGCAAAACACCTTTAAGGAAAAACAGGAAAATTGTCATCACACTATATTCTCTTCAAGAATTCTTTAAAAAAATCCTACCAATCAAACCAATTTCAAGAATGGTATGAAGTAAAGATAAGCTTTTGCGCCTTTATCTCTCTCTTTCTTCCTTGGTTTTCTCTTTGGTTTCAAGCTTTGATACCACTTGTCACGACCCTAGATCTGGGATCATGCTCTTAGAACCAAAATAACACCAATGAGAAATAAAATACTAAATTATATTGAAAACCAAGCAAAATAACAATATATAAGATGAAAGCGATATGGAACTTATCAAGATTGAGAACTTAAAGCTTCCTCAATTATGAAGGCCAAGCCAAGGTCTCAATTAGGAGGTGATTTTTCTTTTCCTTGGTTTTAGTGGCACCCTTTTTTCTCTCTCTTCTCCTTTTTTTTTTTTTTTTTGTCTTGTGCGGCCCTTCCCTCTTAATTCACTTTTTCACCTTTTTCTATCTCCCCCATGTGGCGTGCCTCAACTTTCTCCTTATAATACACATTGCTTTTTTTTCTTTTTTTTCTTTCTTGTCCTTTTTTTCTTTTTCCTCTATTTTTCATGGTGTCTTGCTTTTTTCTTCATTTCTCCTTTGCTTGTCATGCTTTTTTGGGGTTTACTGCATAGGTAATAAAGATTTAATTAATTATATGAAAACTCAAATATTATCTCAAAAAATTGTATTATTTATATCCTAAAATAATCAAAATAACTCTATAAATATAGAGTTATCACTAGTAGAAGATACATTAACTGATCTTATTGTAGAGATTATGATAATGAGGGAAAAGAATAAACTTCCAAAAAAATGAAAGTATCATCATGAAATGTTAGGGATTTAAATAAAAATCCTAGATTAAAGGAGGTAATTGATTTTTTTTTTACCCATAACCCCTAAGTTGTTATTTTTATTAAACATAAAGTCAAAGAAGAAAATGCTAATGTAAATATAAATAATGGATTTGCAAGTTATAATTATATCCAAAATTATAAGTTTAGCATTCTTGGCATAATAGGAATCCTTTGGAAATCTTCTGATATTCAACTCATAGTTAGAGTCTTTATTTTAGGTCATCCATTGCTTAATTGAAAAGTTAGGTATGCATCCATATTTGTTGTATGTTGTCTATGCAAATAACTTGGAGATTGAACATAAAGAATTATGGGCTAACCTTACTAGCTTCTCTAATCATAATGTAAATGATGTTTCTTAGTTAATTAAGGGTGATTTCAAAGAAATAAAAGAATACAAATAAGTGCATTAGCTTTAATGTTAGATGGACATAAGGAGTGGAGGACTTGAATGAAATGATTAAGAATATAACATTGATTGAATCTCCTTATTTGGGTCCATTGTTTAGATGGACAAACAAAGGTTTAGATATTGGTCTTAAAGCAAGTAAAATTGATAAAGCCTTTTCCAATAGGGAATGGCTTCTCAAATTTGAAAAATTTGCTATCGAATTTATGTTCTCTTGTATCTAATCATTCTCCTTGTCTAATTAAGTTTGTTAATACTCCATACAAGAATAATTTTTCATTCATATTCTTTAATCTTTGGATTGATTACTCAAATTTCATGGATGTAGGCTAAAAAAATGTTTTAGGTAGTGTGGAAACTAAACGTTTTGATGTCTTTTATCAAGAAACTTAATGCAACCTAGTTTAATGATCTACATCAGAAGATAAAAATGCTAGAGAAAATTTACAACAGGTAAAACACAAATTAGAACTTAATCTTCATTGTCTTGATACATGTTTTGAGGAAAAAAAACAAAACTAGAGATATTACTTGTAATGAGTAAACATGAAAAAAATTCTATTTAAATAAAATCCAAGAACTTATGTTTGAAAGAAAGGGATAATACTAGTAGGATTTTCTTTGCATCGTTGATGCAAAAAAAAGCATAAAACATGATCAACAAACTAGTATTGGAAGATAATTTAGTTACCAAAGAAGAAAAGGACTTAAGAATTGTTATTATTTCATATTATAAGTCCATATTTAGTAATGCTAGAAGTATCTTCATCGACTTTAAAAGATACACTTATCTTTTTCATGAGGACGTAAGTGTGCTCCTTAATTCACTAACTTATGATCGTTTAGATGTTATTGAAGCTTTCTGGGGAATTCATGATTTTAAAGTGTCTGGACTAGATTGATATAATAGCTTATTTTTATAATAATAAAAAATCTTGGCCTATCATTGGAAAAGATATAGATGATGCTATACTAGAGTTTTTCTTCTCTAGAAAGTTGTTGAAGGTTACAAACTTTGCATTGATATCTCTAGTCCTTAAGGTTCCCAATCCTAGTTGCAATAAAGATTATAAACCAATTGCTTATTGCAATTGTTCCTACAAAATTATTTCTAAGATGTTAATTGAAAAGCTAAGTGTTATCCATTCTATAGTGGTAAGCCAAAATCAAACTACTTTCATTAATAAAAGTTGGATTTATGAGAATATTATGCTTTGCTAAGTACTCTTTCATAATTATCACAATAATGATAAATGTAAGTGTATAACCATAAAAATTGATCTCATAAAAGCATATTATATGGTTAAGTGAGAAGTGGTATTAGGAGTCTTGAAAGCTATTAATAATCCTATTTAGTTAACCTTATAGGTGAGTGTATTACTATAATAAGATTCTCAATAAATTTTAATAGAGAGCATGTATGTTACTTTGAAGGTCCTAATGTGTTGAGATAAGGGAACCCATTATCCCCATATTTATTTGTACTAGTTATGAAGATACTTAACATAATTATTATTGCAAAGATCTCCACATTGACATTTAAGTTCCATTGGTGATGCAAACCTAAAAAATTACTCATTTGTGTTTTGCTAATGATTTGTTCATTTTCTTTCATGATGATACAGCTTTAGTACCCTATCTTGTAAAAGCTTTGGAGGAATTTCCTAAACTCATAGATCTACATTTCAGCCTAAGTAAATGTCAAATTTTTTTTTTTTCAAGATTATAAGAACAATAGCAACTTCTTATTTTAGATCACTTACCTCTCCCTATGGATACACTCTTTATTCATTATCTTGGAGTTTTTTTAATTGCAAAAAGACTTATATTTTTTGTAAGGGTTTGATTTATAAAATAATTAAAAAAATAGAAGGTTGGGGAATGAAACATCTTAGTTATGTAGCAAGGTTATAGTTGACAAAATTAGTCATAATTTGCACATGTACATTTTGGGTGCAAGTTTTCTTACTATTGAAGCAAATAATTTTGTAAGATTGAGAAAAAAATGAGGACATTTCTATGGACAAGTAGTATAGATATATAGTGCTCTCACAAAGTAATTTGGGAAATAGTTTTCTCACCAAAGAAGGAAGGGGGATTGGGGGTATCGAATCTTAAACTTTGTAATAAAGTTCTTTTGGGATGTATGCTTTGAAATCTCATCAATTTTCCAATACTTCTTTATAGAAAAAGTGGATTCACAATACAAAATATAAAAGAACTTAAGTAATATAGCTTAATATAAAAGGCTCCATGGCATGGAGTTAGAAAGGTCTTCTAAAATCAAGGTTTACACTTACCTCAGTTCCTTATAGGTATGCCTATTGTTTCAAAAAAGTTTATCATAATCTTTAACTAGTTAATAAAAAATAGATTAGTATAATCTAATTTGGATTGGTGGTATTAACAAACATAATTTTATTGGATGGTTAGTTTGTCAATATTAACTTTTTATAGCAGAAGGAATGGTATGATAGCTTTTTTCAATTAACTTGAATTATAATTTTTGTTAGTCCTAAGTTGAAAATAGGAGTCATCTTTTTTTGTTTTAAATGTAATAGACAAGGACAATTTGGAAGACTATCCTTACTGAACTAAAAGCCTATTGTGATTCAAACTATAGCATATGTCTCATGACACAAGGATCGACCATCGGTTTCTATATAATGCTTGGAAATTCTTTGATATCATGGCGATTGAAAAAATAGCCCACAATTTCCCTTTCTTCTGTTGAAGCTAAATATCAAGCAATGCAAGTCATCACCTATGAGATTGTATGGATCATGGGATTGCTTAGAGACTTTGGTTTTTACCTTCGACAGCCAACCTTGTTGTTTTGTGATAATGAAGTAGATAAGAAAATTGCAGCCAACTCGATCTTTCATGAGAGAACAAAACACATTGAAATTAACTATCATTATGTAAGTGAGAAACTGCAACAAAGAATCATCATGACACATCATATCTCTACCAGAGAACAGCATGTGGATCTATTCACTAAAGCATTTTGCAACAAGCAACATTGGCATCTTATTTCCAAGCTCAGAGTATTTGACTTATTCAAATTTCTAACTTAAGGAGAAGTGTTATGGAATATTACGTGGTGTGATATTAGGTTTAATTTTGTACATCTCAATTAATGTAAATATAACTTGTATTTTTCACTATTATATTTTCCATGTAAAGCATTGTCACAAGTCTATATAAAGATCTCTCATTGTGTAGCGTAAATCATTGCAGTATCAATAGAAAGAAAGATTCCCACATTGTGGTTTTCTCATTAGGTAATAAGGTGGTTAAGCCTTGCTCATCTATTGCTAGACAAATTTTTCAACACCTAAATGCTACGTACACGTAAAAAAGGACCTTTACTATGAAAACTAATGTTTATAGTTCTAAAATAGCACACTTGCAAATTTGGATTAGGCTTGTTTATCATTGACAAGCAAACCGATATACAAAAAAGAGAAGATTATCACTCAATATAAGTATTACATACAAAATAAGAAACCTAACGTTGCTATACATATACAAAGAAAGAAGTTCCCCTTTCTTAAATAATGCACCGACCTTGGTCATTAAAGCAACTACAACTTGATGCCTCTTGTCGGAACACTATTGATGATACTACAGTAATAATGACCCCATAGCCTTATCCGAAAGGAGCTGCACGTGCCTAAGAATACTTGAGGAGCTGAACCAAACCGTGAATCATGTAACTGTAGCAACAGAGCGAAGGACAAGGCCGTTATCTGCACATGGGAGAAGATGGCTATCGCACATCCGAACAATAATCTTGAATTGCTATTCTTTGAACTAATCTCAGATAAAGTCCACAAAGCGGCTCATGGAATAGCTGGAGGAAGTAGGAACTTTCTTCATATGTGTCCAACTGCTGAAAAGTATTTTTATAGTTTATCCGACGTAAAGGAAGGTAAATATACGTTATGGGCCTTGGATTTCACCAAATTTTGTGCTGCTCATTTCATCCCTTGCCACCACTTTTACTGGGATCCACCATGTCAGCCTGTCCACCCTGACGTTCTGCACGTCAACTAACTAAGTGGACGCCATGTCATCATCCTCACCAACTCCCGCCCCACCTCCAAACCAATGGATAAGAAAATTCCTCCGTGATCAGCTTGTCCTGATATTTGTTACATATAAGCTTTATTTAAATATCATCACTTACTTAAACTTTCATAAACCTAAACTTGTTACAAGCTCTTTTGAACTCCTGACGAACTGCTATACCCTGCAGCGAAGGACCTGGCAGCGAATTCTATATTGTGGTTGACTTTGATATTATTTATTATGTGCCTTCACTATTTTGTTAGCACATTTTACTTAAATGTCAACACTTATTTGGCCCCATAAGTCCAAGCCTGTTACGAACCATGACACAAATCCGGGAAATTTGAGGAAAAGAAATACCCTTAACAAAGTTTAAGATTTTCCTCTCTCTTTTCTTCTTTTTTCTTTTTTCCTCTTTTGTTGTTTGTTGTGTGTGTGTGTGGGGGGGGGGGGGAGGGGTGTTGTTGAGGAGAGAACAGTAATCTATGTGGAGGGCGAAGCTCGATGGGAAGAAACGGAGGGTTTTCACCTTGATGGAATATTTGATGCCGAGAAGCACGGCTTCGATGAGCGATATAGCTCGGGCATTATATTAGATTGTAAGATAAGACTTAAGAAGGAAGTCCAGGCGCATCTGATCTGCCACGGCAGAAGATGTTTTGGTTGAGATGGCCCAGCGAGGAAACCCAGATCCTTCCTTAGTAGACGTTGGGAAAGGATAAGCATGCTGCACCACCCAAAGTGATATTGGTTTTTAACTTGGCCCATGCTATGGGGAATCAGATTTCTGTTTTGCCTTCTGGTTGATGGGCTTCATCATTTGCGTTATCTTATTAAGTCATTTGGATCAACAAGTGATTTGAGTTCCATATGAAACTTTAACTTTAAGCAAGAAATTTTTCTTTTTTTCTGCTTATTTCTTTTCCTTTCAATGCTCTGCTTATGGCAAGATTTCTCATCTAAAAAGAAACCTAATACGAACAATAACGGTGCAAAATTAAGATCTTGAACGGATTCAAATCTTCAATCAATGACAGATGTTGGCCTATATCAGAGTATCTATGTCTTACAGAAAATGGGTAGTCTACTTTCTAAATAGAAATCATCAAATTCTTTTTCCTTTTTTCTTCCAAATTAATTTGCAGATCAGACCAAATCTCATAGACTACGCCAGTTTATTTTTGCATGAAATTGAGACAACTGTTATGTCCAAGAGACAACGGGTCAAAACACTTTAAAATAAACCACTCTTTCGCCTTTTACTACAGAGTACCGTGTGTTCGCTGCTTCAAGTGGCATACACCAATTTTTGAAGGGGTTGAGCTCTACAGAGTTCTGCCCCTAAGAAAACACAAAATAAGCTACAGAACAAACCATGCATATGCATGTCTGCCACTGGTTTGACTGGTTCCACATTTCAGGCGTGGTTATTTGATTGCTTTAGGTTCCTGATATATTCAAGTAGATTTGGTAGATAGCTTTGGATTCTTGGTAAAAGGCAAAGCCTTAGATGTTATTGTATAATAAAGCATCCCACTAAGCCTTATAGCATCACTAAAAAGCAAAGGAAACAGAAGCATCAGCACGCCCTTGAGTAGGAAGGAAAAACCGTAGGCTTAGTTCTGCAGCAGGCCCTTAGCTTTGAGGTACTCCACGGTTTGATCATAAATATCTTCAACACCGTACTTAAAGCTGAACCCTTCTTTGATAAGCTTCTCTGAAGATAAGGCCAACTTGGACTTGGAGGGAAAATCTCCGAAACTGTAATTTCCAGATGACATAAGAGTCAGTAGAACAATACTTCACCACTAGAGAGAGGCATATGAAACCATATTTTGAGCACAGAAGTGAACAGTGCGTGCGGTTTAATTCTTCAACAAGCTAATCGTTTGGTTAGAGCACATTCCTACAAGAACATACTTTGAAATTACTCTATAAAGACTCATCCCAAAACTTTAAGGTATTATGTAAAAAAATCTCATCACTTATAAGCTCAAAGGTCCATCTTCTCACTTCCAATGTTAGAACAACACTCATCTTCAATACTTTCTCTCATGTGCATGCTAACATAACCATTGCACACGAAAGAAAGCTCAACTTCAAGACATGGGGATTATAAAGCAAAGACTCATCCATTGCTTTGATATCATATTAGAGTATGAGGGTCATTCCAAAACCTTAAGATAATAGGTCAAAAAATTTTATCACTTATAAGTTCAAAGGTTTATCTTCCCACTTTCAATATAAGACCAACAGTCACCTTTAACAACTGCCTAAAAAATGCTTCCCCTGTTCTTCCCCCTGCTCATGTTAAGGACAATCTGATTAAAGTACTCGAGATTTCCATTACAGGAGACTCTCTTGATAGGCATTATCACGTGGAAGCCCATTTTGATGTCCTTTTTAGAGTACCCAATTTCGTTGGGACAATTTGTGTTTTGATCAAGGGGATTAGAAGCTTACTCAGTTGGGACTTTGTACTGAGGATATCTTTTGTCAAGGAACTTTGCAAGCTCAGGAAGACTGGTATTCTCAGCACAGCATATATATCGACCCGAAGCAGATTCTTTCTCAGCCAAAAATACGTGGGCCCGGCAAACATCCTCCACATGAGCAATAGATATGGAGCCTGACAGGATTTGCATTCCTTTCATTCCATTTACAAGGAATTCATTGCCTGAAACATGTTAAAATGCCTCTGTTACAACAATCTGCCAATTGAGGTATGGTGAAAGCAGTTTCACATCGTAGCTGCACGATCTAAAGGCAACCAGTTCTCAAGCTTCTTTTTCGTACCTGTAAGCAAACAGGTAGCTAGACCAACACTGCTGGGGACGTCCGGAGTCAGAGAAGGGCCAGCCATAAGAGTAGGAATCACTGTGATGAGATCAATTTTATGTTCTTCAGCGAATTTCCAAGCTTCTTTCTCGGCCAGTGTCTTAGAAGCAGGATAACCCTGAAATTCAAAAGTACTCATCTTAAGTATTTTGCTAAAGAATTCTTGCGAGAGCTGAGGAGAAATATAATTTGGTGGTTACCCAGGTAGGAGGCTTTTCAGTACTCAGAAACTCAACGTCCGTCCAGTTGCTTTCGTCCATGACTAAACCTGTCCCATTGAGCTTGTTGATCGACACAGCAGCTGCGGAGGATGTCAAAATGACACGTTTAACAGTTTTTGTTCTCACGCATGCTTTCAAAACATTATGCACCCCTGTAATTGCTGGCTTGATCATGTCATTCTGTACTTCAGAAAAAAAGAAAGCCACTTGGTTGTCAAAAGTTCAAAAGCAGTCACATGATCAAATCAAGGAACCGGCTTTTGCAATTTTTACCTCTGGATCTTGCGAAGCAAAGTGAACAGGTGTAGCAAGATGGAATACAAGTTCACAACCAGCTAAAGGAGCGTCAAAACATCCTTCATCAGTTAGATCAGCTTTGAAAATTTTCAGGTCTCCCAGACCTCGTAGAGCTATGAGGTGAGAGATCTTCTTCTCATTGTCTGCATATCGGAACACTTCATTCAGAAAGCTGATGTTTTCTGTGTTCTATTATTTGCTTTGATCAGTTTACGTTCCCAGACTTTAAAACATAGTGCATCTAATTAGTAGTTAGTAACTAGACCACCGTTTTGGTTGAATATCTACCAACAATAAAAACTAAAAATTGATCTGACAAGAGTGTTCTAAACTTTCACATCGCTTGCTAACATTTTCTTTCCATTTATTCGTCCATTCAATGGGGATATGCCATTATATCTAAAGATCATAAGAAATGAAGTTTGTAAAACATGCTCATAGCATTATTCCTAGTTTGTTGTGTTTCAGAGATATGTTAGGCAGGATGCCCTCATTTCAACAAGGATAGTCATGCAACTTCACTGTCATTCACTCGTTATGAGTAAAGCAATTAGTAAGAACAGTAACAGCTTTTGATTCTGCTAGGGTGATTTTAGGAAATCAAATTGTTTGGGAAAAAGAATGAACAGTTTGAGGAACAAGAAAAAGTACTCAGCTAGCAGGTCAACAATAGTATAGGCATAATAAAACAAAGCACAAGTGGGAATGGCAAAGTAGGTAGCAGTTTGGTGGAAGACGAAGAATCCAGAACAAAAAATAGAAAAATGGTACTTTTGATCCTCGGAGTTGGATTCAGGTTATAAACAGTACGAGAAAAATCCAGAACCAGACCAGCAGACCAGAAAAATCCCAATTTTAAAATAGAGGACAAAGAGGAAAGATAAATGAAAAGACTAGCCTGGGTCCCTAACAGTTGTGTTGACGGAATAGCCCTTCTCCAGCAAGAGCTTGACCAGCAAAGATGCGACGAAGCCGGAGCCGCCGATCACGCACGCAGTCTTCTTTCCGATGTGTTGGGTGGCCATGGACTTCGACTGTTATGCTACAAAGGAAGTGTACTGACGTTCGCAAGCAATTATATGATAGTCACAACACACACACAGAGGAATATAGACTTAGTCCTCAGCATGAAGAGTTGGTTCTTATAAAGTCCTCAGTCGCTGTGTGCATCTACCTGAACACAGGCCGAAGCAGGTTAGCACGTGAAATTGGGCATCACCAACAACTCAACCACGAGGGCTTTCATCCTCTCAGCTAGATATTCTGAACGGCACACAACCCGCCACTGGCTGTGAAATATAAAAGGAAAAAAGGAAAAAAGGAAATGAAAACGGGGAAGACCCGGAGTGTGGAGGTCTCTCTGACTTCTTTTTCTCTTTAAAATTATGGCATTAGTCACCCTTGTTTGCCTCAAGTTTTAATGGCTTCACCAACCCACTTCGCTCAGATAAACATGGGAATTAGCCGTGTACCTTCCAGTTTTATATTGTTGACCAGTTCTTGGAGCTTTCTAATCTAGTTGAGGAGAAGATCTTACAGATCTGAAATCTTTAAAATTACGGCGTTAGTCACCTTCGTTTGCCTCGAGTTGAATATGTCACACCAACACAGAACCCAACAGGTATTTTTTATGGCCTCACCAAACCACTTGGAAATCAGTCATCCACCTCCCAGTTTTATACTACTGACCAGTTCTGATCTAGTTGGTGGCTTTAGTCACCCCTGTTCCGATAACTATTATTTTTAAAGCTTTTGATCATACAGAAAATATAAAATTTCCGATAAAAACCTATTGAACAGGAAACCCAAAACTGGGAAAGTAATTGACCCAACAGAACAACGTTTGAATTTCGGTGCAACTAAATAGAATAATGTTATATTTGATAGACAGCCTTGGCACAGAACAAAAGGGTATTGTTCCTGTCGCCAGGAGTTAGTTGGCGTCCTAAGATGGTGTAAATCACGTGTAAGAATTGTTAGGTTGGCAGAACTGAGGCGTCAATGCATGCCAGGACCTTGCCTTACTCTTCTCCGCTCAACTCTAAGCATCATGAGTGGGACTAGTGTTGTGCTTTTGAACTTCCTTTGTGGATTTTAATTATTGTGGATAATTTTTAGTTACTCTTTTTAGTAAATTCTTCTTAATTACTTTAAAAAATAATCCAAAGAAATTGACCAAAGTTTATATGACAGTCTTTAAAAGCAATTTTACGTTTGAAAATGATGAGAAAAGTTGTTTCTTTTTGCTGTTACTTAGGAAACAAATTAGCTTGCTGTTAAATATGTCATAATTATGCTTTCCAACCTGATGGTTGATGATCCCACACATGCATCTAAGCCAACAAACTTTAGAAAGTACTAAAATGTGAAAGTTAGTTAAATTTTACAAAATTATCATCACTAAAAATAGAAAAGAAAATTTGAAAATACGGAATTATCTTCTAGTACGATAATTTTAATGATTATTTCAACTTGGAAACAGACTCTTTCTATTTATACACACATGAAAAGACAACATCGTTGTACAGCTAATTTGTCTGTATGTCAAAAAAGAAAAATTTAAAGAACAAGTGATGGCTGTGTATACTGGACGTGCCAAAACCACACAAACCTAATCTGTTAAATTTACTTTGTGTATGGGAAAATTTTTGCATCATTGAGTTGCAGGTTAATTCCCTTCACTGAGGTTCGTGAATTACCACAAAGCAAGGAAGGACAGCTCTGGGATTTAGTACATAGAGTTCCTCAAAGTTCGAATGAGAATCCATTTTCCTACCCAAGGAATCGAACCCTGGGGATGGCATTTCTTGGCTTCTGTCCTGAGGTACATGAATCCTTCCGGCTACGACTCTGCATACTATTAATGCCTTTCTCAGAGACTGATCTTCTTCAGATAATTCAACATATTCGAGTGCTCTTCCACTCGTGGAAGCGGTGAAAATGTATTCCTTGAGGTTGATGAATCCGTGTCTTAAAACTTGACATACACCACAGTTCTCGAAACTGCAAGGGCTAGCAGAGCCATCCAAGCCAAGAGAGCACACAAGAGTTGTGCCATAGAACCTCAAAAGCTCATTCCCATCAACTACGCAGCGTGGTTGCTTTTGGAGCAGTTTGCTAGCTTTAATCTTCACCGTTTCTCTGTACTCTTCAAACCCGGCAACGCTCTCTTGCATGTTGTGGACCTTTAGGACCCTCTCTACCCTTCTGCTGTTGTTATCAGACTTCAACCAGCCTTTTTGGCAAATTATTTCTACAATCTTTCTTGTTGGGTCTCTTTCTCCGAGTTCTATCACTGCACAGAAAGAGACAAGAGGCAAACACTTATCTACGATTTTATCCTTAAATGCGTGGAGTTAAAAGAAGGTTTGACTGCATAAAGACCTTAAGGTAAGGCTGAGAATGATAAGAAATTACTGAAAGAAGAAGGAATTTTGCAAAAACTGGTCCCCTGTTTGGAGTTTTGGACCACAAGTGAAGAGATAGGACCTCAGAAAATGACACAGCAACAAACAGAACATGAATATCAGCTGGAATTTCGAATTATTGGTGGGTCACCTGCATGCTTCGACAATCTATGTTCTTCAACAGCGTCCAATTTCCTAAACTGTGCACTACATATCTTGCAAATAAGACTTGGCCCACCACTGTAATCTATCTCATCAGATATCTTACTCTTTGAAGAAATATCGTAGCTAACACCATCATCAAAGACATGCGAACCACAATGGCTTTTTCTGGGAGTAGAGCTCCTAGGAGTGTCATGAGGCCCCGTACGGTCTCGACTGTCTGTGTTCCCTTTCCTTAGCTTACTCAAAAAATTTGCAGCAAGCCTACGTCGTTTCTCGTTGGCCTTGCAGGAAGCACAATACCGACGAACCTCAACTTCCCAGGTCGCATCGAGGACTACCTCGTGGATCCCAGGGTAGAGGACTTCGATGCTCCCTGAGGAGCTTGTACTGCAACCTAGAGGTTTTGTGGCCTCTCCAAGATCAGAAAAGCATCCCGGACAAGAATCCTTGCCAGGCTTTCTTGTCGAAGTAGACGAAGGACCATGCACATCCGATGCCGGTTCTAGTTTCTTGCAGTCGAATGATCTTTTCAGAGAACTCCACACATGCATCCTTTGTCTTATTTCTTTTGTATTACACGGTTCAACTCTTTAAATTGGTCTAAGCTTTTAAGGTCAGATTCTCCTACGAGAACGGAATTCAGAGACAAGCGAACAACGAAGGAAAGCCAGCACTGGGCCATGATATCTTTCCTCCTTTGGTGAACTATTTGGAGAATCTGAAAATTCTTTTCCCTTCTTCCTTCCGACGGTTTCTGTCATAACTTTCAAACAACCAATATATAGAAGATACGCCATATTCCATATGCCTTTTGAAGTTGCATTGTTGCCTTAAACACAAAACTTTGGAGTTATTAAGGAAAGATGACAGCAAGTGTCCTGTCACAAAGTAACGTTCAGAATTCATCACCAAATTGAGGCCAAATTATTCTAACTTCCGATGAAAGGAAAAATAAATGTTGTGATCGATATACCTCGTGCCTTTAATTATGGTATTTGACAAAATCAACGTAAATTTTGTCTTAATTAAGAAAAAGAAGGCCTGCACTTCGATCATGTCAACCATTTCAATTCCCCTAACTCTGAGCAACGACACCAAACAACGTCGTGTCAATCATTTGCGGCCTCCGCACGCAATGGAAGAGTTGAGAGAAGTGACAGACAATGCCTTGAACTCTTGCAACGTGGAGTCATGTATACCATTGCAGGCATGCTTTACATGACACCACGTTGGCATCTTTCTTTGTTGGCCTTCAAATCTATGAATGATATTTGAGGTACTGACATACCATATAATTGCAGGGTACTGAGCAATCATGGCACGATTATAGGCAGAGATCTGACAGCATTTACACTCATTCAGATAATAATTCAGGTAGATATATCTCACTCGGCAAGGAAATTACTGAATACATAGAAAATTGAGAAAGTTTTCTTCAGACCTCCATTACAACTCTCATAGGCATGTTATCAGCCATTGATGGGCCATGTATATAGAAGAAGATTACAATGTAACCAGTTCGTTCAAGCAACATATACCTCTACGAGGTCCCACCGGCTCAGAATCGGAGATATGAGGTTCCGAGGATAGAGGAATGATTTTTACCCAGGTTCCGTCCCCGGAGACATTCCAGATCCATAACCTGAGAGTGGTCCACAAAGAGGTTCACCTGGAAGTAGAGGGCAATCAAGTAAAATGTTAGGAGCATGCAATACAAGATTCCATATATTTGGACATTCAATACACAATTCCGTATGTAATTTAGGAAAGAAGGATACTAGAAGCATCATACCCTGGGACCATAATGCTTAACAAACCACTCGGAGGCCCTGGGATTTGATGCTTCAAACATGATCTTCTCGAGACCAAGACGCCCAATGACCTTGGCGATAATGTCTGCCCGAACTGTATCAGCATGCTTGCAGACATCATCGGCATCAATCATGATCATGTCTGCCCCAGCTTCTAAGCATCTCTCGGCCCGTCTGATCAAAAGATCCACATCTTCAACGAATTCTGCAGAAGCAAAGACAAAGGCTGTTGTCAAAACCGCGAGAAGGTTCTACTTCCTCTCACTCTTATCTAGTTTGAGGACACTAAGCCTCTGACACGTTCCCTTTGTTCTAGTGTTCAAGTTAACCACTTCCTATACAATAATGTGATGTGCTTACTAAGTCTGATTAAAGGGAAATGCGGTTAGCATAGAAGACTAGCAACACAAGGAGATAATACCTAAAATGTCATAAAAATTCCAACTACTTGATCATTTCATCCTCATCATTCATAGGATTGGTCAGTGATAATAATTTCTATTCTTTTAATAATTCAATAGCAGAAGTAAGATTCATTCAATTCTCTTGTATTGTATTGAGAGTGTTAAGCCAAAATAGAAATACATGAGTGCCAGTCTTATCAAACTGTTGTTTGACAGAAAATATAAAGTTCCTTGAACTATCCTAACATAAGGAGGCCTATGATACCTTGAAATATCCTATCATTAGCTTTTATTGTTTTTAGTTATCGAGATATGCATAGGTACATAACAGATGCAATCAAAGAGCATCAGATCTATGTTTTGAATGGTTGCAATTCGAGATCATTAAACTGAAACCAGAACCAGTTGGTCAAAAAAATGCACAAGGGTCTCTGACCAGGGTTACTTAGCTGGACCAACTAATTGCAAGGCACGAAGGCAAGCAGGGAGAAAACATGACCAGTGGTGTTACTGCGGCTGTCATTTCTCAGGAAGCTGCTGAAAATATGAAGGTTTTGCTAAAAAGGGAAATAGAAGTGCTGCTTCAGTTACAGCAACTGCTGTCTAATGGAAAGGCGATAAAGTTACAGGCTGCTATGACATTTATTAAAAAAATAAAAAATAAAAAATAACGTCCACTGACAACCATGAAATTAGGAAGAATTTGGGAACTCCTTTGCAATTGCATTCCATAGACTTTAGGACCAGCCAAAGCAGGGAAACATGAATGAGTCCCGGTTTCCTTTTATTTGGCTCTGTAGACAATGACCAACTGAAGGGGAAGGGAACGTTACCTTGTCCGATTCAAGAGAAATGCAATTGGAGTAAAAGACTAGCAACAGGAGGAGATAATATCTGAACAGCTACACAGAGCCCACTGTAGGCTTTTGATATATCACTCCATAAAAACACAGCCCACAGTATTATCACTTCCAACTTTTTTATTCAAAAGATTTGTCCAGGACAGTAAGTCATCTGCTAAAATAACTATAGTTGATAATTGATTAGTCGAAGTAGAATCTACTAGGTTGAAATCCATTCTATATACAGCAGTCAAGCTGGAATAAAAAGTTATTGGAAGTCCTACCTTTGCTAAATGATTGTTGTTTGTTTAGAGGCTTAAGATTCTTCAAACTACCCAAACATAACGAGCCTAGGAGTCATTCTGATAACTAATCATCATTTTCTATTTTCCCACAATATCCAGATCCAGAATTGGGGCACATTTTAGAAACAGTACAGAATGTGGATTACAGGTGTCAATCCTCTGCCTGGTCGGACAAGAATGGGTTAAGCTCCCAAGCTATAGGGTAAAGTTTAAAAGATGCCTCATAGTTGCTCAATATGGTGGAGTTTAAGGAAAAGCAATACTTGAAATTCCGAAGATTCTGACAGTAATGTGGCGAATTTAAATCCCTGTATACAGAGAACTTTCATATGTTGATGCTTGCACAAAGATATTTTCAATTATCTAATTTCTCAGGATTTCTTTATGTGTTTCCCATTTTTTTTTCCGTAGTTAAATATTTTTCTTGTGTACTTCCTATCCTTAAGGACTACACTTCTATGCACTTTTTATAACATTGATTTACCAATATAAAAAAATAAAAAGAGCTAAAGTTGACTTTCCAAAAATATAACTTTGAAATAAACAACTCCTTTCAGAAGTAATCATCCAAATAGAAAGACGTAATACTCTGTTTGTGTATGGTCCACCTAATTGGGTGAAAGACTCAAGTGGACTTTAAGAAGCATGCTAGTAGCATCAAAATAAAATGTACGCAGCTGCATTAATAAAAAGATCACTTTAGACATTTTAAGGAAAGAAAGAAGGTATTTGATGCCCAAACAGAACCATTTGTTAACTGCAAAGTCGTAACAAACCACTCCACACCTACACTACATAATACGTTCATCCAAAATTCTCTAAGTAAATGATGTCTAATGTGCTTATTTCTCCAACCAAGCATCACTAGCTCATAATATACATAGGTTTTCCTCCTTTGTATACAGCATGTTATTGTTAGAAGATTGATCACGATGGTAAAGCTTAGAGGAACTAGTTTCAATAAACAAGCTATCCAAAAGGCCAGACTTACCAGTTGATCGAGGTCTTGGGACAATATAAGCTCCAAATGCTCTATCAGCACCTACAGGAATGTCAGACTTGTTAAACTTCACTGCAAATTGAGGCTTGGCTTTCAGACCACCACTCTTAATCAAGCGCACAAATCTTAGGAGAGTTTCTTCAGGAACCTCGAGTGATCCAACATTGAGCTCAATTGTATCAAAGCCCAATTGCTTACACTCCTAAAGAGATTACAGCTGGACACTGGATTAGTTCCCTAACAAGTGACAGAAGAAAATTTAGAATATAAATGCACACCCACACTCACCTCAACATACTCTCTGAAAGCTGAAGGACCTTTGCGAAGTAAGTGCTCGGCCCAGTCACCTGTGCTAACATACACATCATGTTGATGAGCTAAGTCAGCCACTTCTTTAATGAAAGCCTTCGGCAGCAGGCTATGAGAACCTCCAGAGAACTTCAATCCATCGACAAATTCCCCCATGAACTCAAAAATATCCTGCAGAGCATAATATTTCTATGCTTATGCCCATTATTATGTGTACGTTTACACATGTATTAGAAGACCAGATCTCTGCCAAATCCCTGAGAACTCTCACATTAAAGTATTGAGCAGAAATTGTGATCTGATTAAGGATAAAGAAGAATCTTCAGATAAATAACTAATTAACAGACTTCATTAGTGGGAGACAAGTAAATACGCAACTCCAATTCCTGCTTAAGATTCCGAAACAATATCCGGACTGGAACAAATATTTCTTTAACCAGAAGTAAGACCAGGTAAATCTTATCCTTCTTTAACTAACACACCATCTCCACCATTATGTTCTCCTTTTATTTCAATGTCCATAGACCTCAATTCCGGGCATTGCTGTCCATTTTTGCATGTGCTATCCATCTTCTCACTTTCAACAAATAACATGTGGTTGGGGGTGGTGAGCATTTATCAAGTGCAAGATCCTATAATTTTAGCTAGTATAATTTCCCCATATTTACCAACAAGATTAAGATTAGCACTTATGATCAAAATAATCGTAATGGATACCTGAAGAACGGTTTGGTTTAAGAGGGTGAAATGGGGGCCTCTCATCTCCGTGACTCCATAGCGGCGAGGCTTCACCGGTCGATCCTCGTCCTCGTCGAAGCTCTTCCATAAGTAAGCCGACATAGTAAAGCCAACTGAGGGACACCGGAAAATAGGAAATGGAAATACGATTCCGAATAATTTCGTCTCCTTTCCCTTTCGCAATGCAGTTACTGGCTTTCTGATCACCTAATTTTGGGCAAAATAGTCGTTTATCGGTCATCCTGGAAGTGTTCCAGCCACTTCTAGAAATGCCTCTTCTAGAAATGTTTTCAACCAACTCGTCAAAGGAAGAGCCATCCTCTCCCAATTACAGCGATCTCCTGCAACGTGTTATCGCCTCGATGCGCCACGTCATGCTGAGAGCGTGAAGCCCACACCTGGCAATCGATAGGGCTTTGTCGTATTAATTAGCAAATCGTGTTAAGCGCTTAAATGGGTTTTTAAGATTTTTACTTATATTTAATAGCATGTTAAACGAGTTCCGGATATTTTATTTAAATTAAAAAATGTATTTATTTAATGGGCTATCCAGTATGTCTTGATAATAAGCAAATTAAAGGGGAAAATATAATTGTTGACCCTTAAAGTAAAATTTTAAATTTATCCAAAAATATCATGAATTAATAAGGATTCTAACCATGAAATCTGGGATTCGACATTTGTATGTGAATTGTAATATTTAAAAAAATAATAATGTAAATTAAGCGAAAATTGAGAGAATTATTAAAAGAATGAGAAGTTGAAATCCTTATCTCTTAAGCGTAGACTTTTCATATGCTACTAAATTGTCAAAGTTCAGACAAATTATAAAATGCTTAATGAAGCCATTTTTGGAGAAAAATATAATCTGATTAACACCTTTATTTGAACTCATTTTCATTGTACCTACAAGCTAGGCTTGAGCCAAATTCCATTTTCATGATGATGGTCTCCAAATTACACCCGGACTGCTTGTTTCTTTCATGCTCCAAATAAACGAAGACTTCAAGTACAACGTTAATACACCTAAAGTTTTTAATTTATGAGCTTGGATCTTACTATAATATCAATCACTTTCCTCACGTATTAGTCGAACATCAACCTTAATTTTCATGATTTCTTGTCAATATGTACGAAATTAAAGTCTACAGAAAAAGAAAAAAAAAGGCTAGAAGTCACGTGACTTTAAAACAGAAGGAATAACTTGTGGATCTTTCGACATGCCCTCCCTTGGTTGGGATACTCTGCTTTCCTTATCCCCCATGAAAGGAATCCGACTTTGGAAAGAAAATGGAGAGGAAAAGGAAGAATAAACATCGAAGACCACAACTAATCCCTCGAGTATGCTATTGATTTGCATCCCTGGCGCTACTTTATTCCTCTCTTCAAGCTAGAACTCATGAAGATATATAACCCAACCGAGGGAAGTTGCTCATACAAGTTCTCCAGCCTCTCCTCTGCAATTTTCTTTAGTTAAGCTCTGAATTCCAGAAATGGGTAGAAACACAGACTTTCTCATCTGCCTCTTGATCATTATCATGGACATTGTCGCCGGGATACTCGGTATTGAGGCTGGAATGGCTGAAAACAAGGTATTGTCACACTAGAATTCAATTTATAATCCCAGCTTCTACTAAAAACTTAATCGTTTTCTTTTCTCTTCATTTTTAACTCACAGGTGAAACATTTGAGGATGTGGATTTTTGAGTGTAAAGACCCAAGCTATCAGGCTTTCAAGCTAGGATTGGCTGCAATTATACTTCTACTCGTTGCTCATACTATTGCCAACGTTCTTGGGGGCTGCGCTCTTGTTCGATCAAAGGAAGAGTACATGAGCGCCACAGCCAACCAGCAACTAGCTTTTGGCTCCCTCTTTTTCTCTTGGTAGGTGTTGTGTATGGCCTTTAGGATGCATCTTTAATGATTTCAGCCCCATTTCGGGCTACAATGTTGCATCATTTCACACAATTCGCATGTTACAGGTTGGTATTAGCCGTTGCCTTCTCGTTGCTTATCCTCGGAACATTGTCAAACTCGAGGTCGAGAAAATCATGTGGAATAGGACACCATAACCTTTTGTCCATTGGAGGGATTCTCTGCTTTCTTCATGGAATGATCACAATCGCCTATTTTGTGTCCGCCACAGCTGCAGCCAGAGAAAAACAAAGGCTTGGACACTCTGCTCAGGGTCCTACAACGCATGCTTGAAATTCTTATATCCATCCCTTTCCAATTTTCGTCATTGATTTATTTGATTCATTTCATTGTGGGAAGATATTGGCATTACTAATTGTTCGAGATATGATCTGTGATTGTAAAGCGCAATCGTTATTAATGTAATACCAGGCAAAGCAATTAAGTTCCTTTTTCTACACATAAAATTATCAAAACAACTGATAATTTAAATACAGATTTATCTATCTATCCGTGAACAAATGGTAGATAACTGTTCCCAGCCGAAATCCACTCATTTTTCTACTAAATAAGGCCTAAAACTCCACCGATTGGTAAAAGAAAAAAAATATGTTTCTTTACTTGTTTGGAACTGGAGGAAAGTCAAGAGTTTGCAGGGCACAAAACGCTAAGAGGGGGCGAACAGGAATTGACTTTCAGAGCAACCAACCAGAGGGAATCAAAATATTAACAACGGTTGTCAAGTTTAGTACAAAATACTGCCAAGACCTCACAGAGCGGAGTAGGCATTCCCTGAAAAGTTTCTCAATTCAAGATTTAATGCGGGTTGCCTGACATTCCCAAAACGCATACCGCTATCTTTAATCAGCTTTTCTTCACCATGTGAAACAAGACAAAAAGCTTTTAACACTTCATCACAATAATGAGACGCAAACAATTCCCTGCTTCAAATACCAGAGGGAGGGAGTAAAAGGCATAGCATTTACGAAAAGAAAAACGCAAAGCCACTTTATGTACCCCCATTTAATTCTCTCGGTCCCAGTTGGAAGATTCAACTACATAAGTTGAAGGAAAGCAATGTACTAATTAAAACCATTCCCCCTCCGCAAGAAGGGGGCCTAGGAAACCACCCACCTTCAAGGAGAATGCCAAAAACAACTCATACAACATCGCCCGAGTTCATTGTGCGTGCTTGCATGATTCAGTAAAAATGCAAGACGCAAACCTAATAAGTAATTTACACCAAAGAAAGCAGTACTCCGATCAATGCTTCTATGAGAGCTAACCCTGAAAATGGAAGAGACATGGCCTTCCAAATACGCAAACAAAAGATGAACTCAAAAGTGAGGAAGATAGAGATTCTTTTTCCACCTAGGATCTTCGGGTGAATGAGCCTGGTCTTACTTCAGGTTAAAGAAATTCAGAAACATGTTTGGTCACCCTGTGACAACACCTCCATGTTTAGTAGGCTTTTCTTTGGCACTGCCTTCTTGCCAACCATGTAACAATTCACAAATCCTGCTCCCATAGTTCAATGAATTATATGACAGACAGAGTAAGATTGGCAATATCTGGCAATTCTAAATAAAATTCAAAGAGGGATGGTTTAAGTGCCTTTCTTCCATTAGGCATACGCCATCTACATAAGCCATACCCCGAAGCAATCTCTGACACAGTTTATGAGAGTGGGAGAACGCCTCAAGGTACCAAAAATAAGCAAACCATGATATCAAGTACCACCCAAACATAAAACAGAACAAAAAGGTGAAACACAGTCATTTCAAAGAAAATTAAATATAACATTACGAGAAAAGTGGCCATCACCACTTGCCACAAGAATATAAGTTGTCAAGACCTCAGGCAAAGTAGTTATATCCAACAAACCGACCGCATCTATGAAAGAAAACAGATTCCATTATTCTACACTAAACAGAAATTACAAAAATGAAAAAGGAATACACAGAAGACAAGTTAACGGGGTACATGCATGGCAATGGAATGACACCCTCCCACGCAAAAGACTGATTCAGTAAAAACAGAACAAACTTCAAAATCAGTGAAACCTAGCAACATGAAAACGAGGCTGAGAACTGATACCAATTTCCCTAAACATCTGCCACAACAGCTTTAGCTTACCCAAAGTGCTGATTAATGTCAATGGCCGTCAGCTTCCCTCCTGTAAGCCTCCCATATCAACTTTGCCTGGTCCCTAACCAGCTCGGTACGCTTGACGAAGATCTCCAATTCTGCCATCTCCACCTCCCGCCACCTCCTCTCCAGCTCCGCCTTCTTGTCCTCCCCAATCAAGTCTAGCCCACCCTTTATAAGACTCTCATCCAAACTCACCACACCCATGTTCTTATCGAACCGAAGCATGCCATTCAAACACCGTTCGGAACCCAGACCCGAACCCTGATTACCGTCGATTTCCATCTTCTCGGTCACGTTCTTCTCATGCGACAAATCCGCATACAATTCCTCTTTCAAGCTCCGGCTAACATTAGCCTTCTGACTGCTCTTCTTCTTCGCCGATTTCCCATTTGACTTTGCAGCCTCCACTACTGGTTCTACTCCGTTGGGGTCTTCGGCCGAGCCCCAGATCTTCTTAGAGAGGTCGTAGGCTTTCTGCTCGTGGAGCTTGGAGAAGGTGGGTTCCTTGCCTTTCTTGGCTCTCTCGGCGTTGTTCTTGTACTTCTTCTTCAGCCTCCGTATTTTGTCCATTACCTGCGTTTTCGACACGTCCACGTGCAGTGAGTTCTTCACGAACTCATGGAACGCCGACGCATCAGCGCTCGGATCCGCGCCTCTCTTTGCCGTGTATTCAAGCATGCCCTTAAGAATGGCGATCTCGTCGTCCTCACTCCAGAGCCTCTGGAAGAGCTTCTTTTCATCTCCGAGGGCTGACTTCTTGGAGTCGTCCGGTGAAACGACGCCGTCAACGCTCGGCTCCGGCCCCTTCTTCTTAGCTCTCTTGGAAGAGTCCTTGCCGTCAGCCTCGGAAGCCTGCCGCTTAGCAGCCGCCGCCGCCGATCTCGCGGCCGACGAGGCAGTTTTGGATCTGGGCTTTGTAGCGGCCTTCGGCGCCGGGTCTTCCATAGGCTTCGAGGCTATGGGCCTCACGCTCGTGTTCGGAGCGTCACCAGAGTCCGCATCGGAATCTGACCCGGATTCGGACGATGAAGATTGAGGCTCGGAGTCTGGCTTTTTCGAAGTAGGTTTTTTGTCGGTGACTGGAGTGGCAGGTAAAGCAGCGGCGTTTTCTGGCTCAGCTTCCTCCTCTTCTTCCTCAGAAGACCCTTCTTCCTCAGAAGAGGAAGCTTCTCCTTTTTCTTCTTCAGAAGAAGAAGCAGCTGGGGGATCATCAAGAGGAGACGGGCGCTTAGGAGCCATTAAATCGCAAGATTTTGCAGAGAAAAGAAAAGAGCAAACCGAGTTTTGGAAGCTAGGGTTTGTTCAGGGGGAAACACAGGCACAGTCCCTGCGCTTCTCGGCTAAGATTTGAGGAACACGATGAAAACAGGAGCGGGGGTAACGATGCGGACGCCGCGTTCTGGCCCTCTGATTTTGCTAAACAGATATATTTCCCCTCACCCTTCGATTACGCGAATCATAACGATTAGAAACCCGCTGGTTGACTCTACCGTTGGGTTGAGTCATCCCGTTTCGTTCAAATGTCCGTACATAGCACAGTAATTGTTAGTTACATAAAATCGTAGAGGTTTGTTTATGGGGTAGTAAAGATAACCACATCGTACAAGTTAAATAGAATTTAGTATTTATGAGAAGAGTTTTATATTTGATCATTTTAAAATATCATATTATTGATACACTCTTCACATGTATGCAAAGAACATTTATGTTGACATCGAATTAAATCTTCAAATGTTTCAATATTTATATTTGAGCAGATGATAATTTCATCATTTAGGTTGTTTTTTAATAATTTTTTAATCTCTTAAGGTGGGAGTTCATGAGAACCACGGATAGAAAATTGGAGTCTTAATGAATAAGAAGCATTTTTTATTTAATGGAACTCAAACATCGGAACCCTCGAAGGAATGTGCCCAAAAAAGAAGCAAACAAGGAGGTTTAGGTTGCAGTCCTCCATTTCCCGAAATATGCATCAACCCTTCGGTCAGAAACCTGTCTAAGTTGGGCAAGGCATAATCCTAACATGCCCAACATAAAATAACAAAGCCTCTATTAAGGAGGGATGAAAAAATACAAAAAAGAAAGTGAAGTTGGTTTGATCCAAACTTCAGCTCTTCTCATGGAGATGATACGACACCTCTACTTACAAAATCCATGTACATTCATGGATATAAAATCATTCACCAAAGTCAAGACTTCTTATCATTCAAGGAACTCAAAACAGCTTCAGCAAAAGCCTTTGTCCACTTAATCCGCTCCCTCTATTTCCGAACTTGAAGGCTCCTTCTTAAGCGTTGCTCCACCTTCTTACCAGGGAAAAGATCAACAAGCATAGGACTAGGTTCTTCTTTTGCCACAACAGTGGACAGGGTTGGATCCGGGGAGTTTCCTCATCTGGTAATGATTGGGCATCACCAACCTTAACACAAGCCTCATGAAAACTTAAGTTTTCTGTTTCCTTAATTTTTGCATTTTTATTCTTTTGAAAGAAAACTATAGTGAATTTACTGCTTTAATTGTACTTTTGTCCTTCTGCAACGTTGACTTGAGGACTATGGGGTGTGTGGTAACAACAATGATAAAAATCTTAACATGACACTTAAACTATGCTCTACATAAGATATATGTGCCTAATTTGTCTAGCAGAAAATGATGCTATTGTCTTGCACAATGCATTCCATCACCATATCAACGGCTTGTCGTTGAGTAGAAATGTTTATGGTTTTAGTCCTCTTGTGGTAGACAAAATAGAAAGAATTTGTATAGTAGCCCTATTATCACAAAAAAGAGTGATATGAGAGCAACTATGTCAACTTAAGCTTTTGGCCCATCTCATTTCTTGAACTTGTCAATCAATACTTATTTGGCCACAACGTAATTCAGTGGGTCCAAGAAAGGTAAGGTTGAAGAGCATCTCATAAATATTCTATAAAACCTCGCAGTTTTCATCATTAATATTAAGGATCTCCTAAATAGTCATTGAGTTTTTAATTTTCTAAGGTTTCTTTATTGTCTAAGATTATTTCCTTTTGTATGATTTTTCTTAACTATTTGGGTTTCTGATTTACTTGTGATTTTCATACTTGTCAAATCTTTTATTTGTTTGGTATTCCCTTATTTGTCAAAATCTTGATTTGTTTAGATTTTCTTAATTTTCGGAATTCTTGATTTGCCATGATTCTTTATAGGTTTAGTTGCCTATGACATTGCCTTTACATCTTTGAATAGTTACTCGGTATCTATCTTTTGTTTTTAGTTCTTATTTTTGTTTTTTTCCCATCCCTACCCAAATACTCACTTTTCTTACAAAAAAAACCCTAAGAACACAAAAAAAAAAAATGATTTCTACATATCACCTTTAACTTAAGCTCACTTAATTCCACTACCAAATCCACTTCAAAACATAAGTTATGTATTGTTTACTTGTAAATTACACATGAAGCTTAAGATCTATATTACTTTAGAAGTGATAAAAGCCATGGCCACTTCTTTTTATGCAAAGCAATTAAATACTCAACTTCTTTAAAAATTCTAAAGATAATTAATTGTTTCATAAATATTGACAAGACTAATTATACACTAAGTTTTATGTAAAATCTGGGGGGGGAGATGATCTCTTGATGATAGAACACAATCTTTGGCCACTTCTTTTTATGCAAAGCAATTAAATACTCAACTTCTTTAAAAATTCTAAAAATAATTATTGTTTCATAAATATTGACAAGACTAATTATACACTAAGTTTTATGTAAAATCTGGGGGGGGGAGATGATCTCTTGATGATAGAACACAATCTTTGGCCATTTCTTTTTATGCAAAGCAATTAAATACTCAACTTCTTTAAAAATTCTAAAAATAATTATTGTTTCATAAATATTGACAAGACTAATTATACACTAAGTTTTATGTAAAATCTGGGGGGGGGGGGGGGGGGGAGATGATCTCTTGATGATAGAACACAATCTTCATGTAATTACAATAAGCTTGTATGTCAAGTCTCTCCTAAAGTACTTGACTATTTGAAAGTTTACCCTCTCTATGTGTACAACATAGTTGGTGTCTAATTTTGTCTTGATATAATATGTAAATCTCCCAAAAAAAGCTTTAACTAAATCTAGATCAATCACTAATGGAAGATCTTCTTTCTTTACACTGATGTCTTACTTCTTTAGAGTGAATTTTTAGGGTTACTCCATTGGAATTCCTTGTATCTTGCAACCAATTAGTCCACACTAAGGCACAGTTCCAAGGTATATATCTTTTGAGCCAAAATGATGCCTAATTTGAATAGATGACCTTAATATCCTAAAAAACTTCATAAGCCCTAACTTGTTGATATGAAATATTGAGTTCAAGTTATCTTTAAACTCATAGCAAAATGAAGTTATAAGTGTTGATGTAAATTGGTACAATTTATTCAATCAAGTCATTTTTATAGCAAAACGACTTGCATGCTAATGATGACTAGATATTAAGTGACAAAATCATGCTTTATCCTACCCATCCACTTTCTCAATCCATAGGTTCTAAAATAACAAATTTGGATAAAATTTAATGACACAAAGATTCTCTTGAGTATATATTGTAACTAATATCAAATTTTTATTAGATATAGGTGTGACTATAACATATTACGTAAGTGATGGAAATTAAACAAGCCCACTAAGCTAGTAGGGATGATAGGTATCATGTTGCCTTTTGATAGTTTCATAATCACAAGGTTGTAGACATGTATAAAGAAATATCAAATATCAAAATTACCATAATATGGTCATTAAAACCAAATATGGTTAAGAATTTTGTTGCAAAATTATACTTGACAATGGGTGATAGAGTTTGTGACCCCATTCAATAGGGCAAATATCCTCTTACATTTTTCTACAAAGATGTTCTGTCTAGTATTAGTCACAAATTTAGTAGTGATTAGATTTTGTTAATAAATATATTCCAATTACCTGGTTATGTTGCCTTTTTTTTTTTTGGTTGTGTTGGTATTCCTATATATATTTGTAATTAATTATTTTGGAAAGTTAGATTTAAGCTTATATATATATAAGCATAATGTTGTGGAATTCTACACAATTGTAGATTCAATTCCCTGAATTCTCATCGCTAGTTGGCGGGGAATCAATTAAATTTATATATTACCAATCTCTGTTATGCCCCAAAATTGCACAATCAGAACATTTTATGGAGTCATAACCATCCTTGTTTTGATGTCCCATTTTTTTTTTTCACCCTAATGACAGCATTTATTCCCACAGGCTGCCACGTCATCATGTCAGGATTTTCCACAAAAGGACAGTCGAACCTAGCATTCTTCCTAGCCGAACAAGGTGCGAGCGTGACGCATTGTCTTGGCACGCGTTAAAAAATCCATAGCTAAATGACATAGAATCATCAAAAGCGGGTGCATAGGAAAACGATGCCACATTTCCCATCATCTGCTTTCTAAAACCTTCCCCTGATTCCACTACAAAACTTAATGCTTTCCAGCTGTTAAGATCTATCCCATATTTATGATTAGAAAAGTCTTCTTATAGTTAACCACTTCGGCAAGCTAGCCGTTGTGTTCTTTTTTTCGTATCATAGAGGTGGCCTCTCCAAGCGTAGGGATGGACCCAGGCGGAAGATACCCAAAAAATCTTCCAACGCCATGTGATGTGGATGGTGGATGGTGGATGGTGATATATGTTAAGTTGTAAATGGTTTTTGTTTATTTGGGCCGTGTATATTGTTGGGCCTTTGTATTGGTTTGCTAGGTAATAAGTTTGGACTTGATAACCTAAACCTGCAATTAGGGTGATCGACCCTATTTGTATTTTGTAATTAGGTTTTTTATTCTCTAATCAAGAATCCAAGAAAAGAATTTTTCCCTAGTTTCGTGTCTCAATTCCGGTTCTTTATAAGTCTTTATTGTTTCTTAGAATATAGGCATCTAATTGATCCCACACCATGACTTGTGAAGAGGTTAATCAAGAGTTGGTTGTGGCATAATTACAATTTGTCCTTTTCCAATACAATCTTATATCATGACTCCAAGAGGGATAATTTATTCTCAGTACATGATTATGCACAAAAGACCATATTGTTTATGGTCCTTTTGCATCGGGACATAAAAAAGTTAAGGTGTAAAATTAAGTACTTTGTACAAATTGTATAATGAATACGACTCATTTATTATGGTTACAAACAAATTATACAAGAGAATTTGTACGAAAAATAAAAAAAGACTTTGTATAATCAACTTTATTGTTCCAAAGGAGGGAGAATGAGAATAATATAATTATATACTATCAAACAAAAAAAAAAACATAGGAGAAGACTTTCCTTATCTACCTTGAACCAATGTAGCTGCAAGAACATGAAGGCTGATGTGGCTATCCGAATAAAAGGATAGGGGGTTGCAATAGAGGTATTAATCTCAGTAGGACTAATTGCTCTAGCTTGGAGTCATCTTTGTGCTACCATAGATATTCGTGTGCTAAATTTTTGTATTGGTAGAATCTTACTTGAGAATTACTTGTATGAGAGGAAATGATCTAGATTTTATAATATTTTACTAAAATGATGTCCAAAATATGTTTACATTGACTACAAAAGAATATGTTAAGAATAATGTGACAAAGTTTTATATAATTTAAATATTATTTAAAAATTTCTTTTGAGTATAAATATGAAATTTGTTAGGAAAAGTGTTTGTTTCATATGGTGAGGGTGTCAAATTAACATGCTAGAAAGAGTAACGCAAATGGAAAGATAAAGCTGACAGTTTTTCCATGAAGATTTCCTTCACACAGCATCAAACAGATTGTCTCATAGCTTTTAAATACAAAGGCTTACATCAGAGAATGTTAATTAACACCTTAACCAAGTTTGGCGAGGACATCATTTAATGAAGATACAGTCTGGGCGTAGTACTTCTCTGCCTCTGGGGTGCTCTTAATTTTTGCTGCATGGTCCAGCTGTTGACAAAAGAAACAAGAATGAACAAACCAGTGAGCTTATGTATCCACATTAACCGAGACGGCATCGGACTTTTGAACAGTGAAATTAGCATTTCAACTCACATTGCTAATGTCCTGGAAGAGCTTGCCGGCGAGGTCCTTGAGGGGTTTCTTCTCCTCCTTGGGCTTAGCAGAGATGACGGTGTTGAGGTCGTAACGAAGGTACTCCGCCCTCAAACGCAGATCGTTCTGCACGAAGGGCCAAGCTTTTTTATCAATGAACGCCTTGACGCCAACAATTTCCTTGGCCGACACCTTAGCCCTCTGGGCTGCCTGGGCTGGAGTCAGCGGCTGGATGAAGAACCTCTCCTTCAGTGGTAGGTCGAGGTCTCTTGCCTCATCAGAGTTCAAAGTTCCAGCTGCCAAAATAGCACAACGATTGATGAAAATGACAAGTACCACCCACCAAGTAAATCTTAAGAATTGTTGGGTTTCCTTCATTTTTCTAGTTCCAATTTAACTAAAGTATTTGTCTTGCACCAGCTTATGATCCAACATCTACTGTGTGATAATCCAAGGACAAAATTCCATATATACTATTCCCGGCCTTTTTATAGACGAAATTTCCTTATGAATTCAGCCTTAAAGACCCATATTCTGTCAAGCTTGTTGTATTTTCGTTATCCTACAAATATAGCTCAGCTAATGTCGGAGGGCAAGAGATGGATCGAAGACTTACGCAATCCACCGGAGGGTGGGGGAGGGCCACCGACCTTAATGGACCTCGCCTCAGCAAGAACAGCTTGGACAAAAGACCCGGAGGCGACACCGGCAGCAACAAGACCAAGAACTGCCCGGCGACTAGTTTCAGGCTCTGAAGGGACCTGCTGGGCGGCTCTAATGCTGAGTCCCGACCGTGTCATGGGAACCCGGCTGCTCCCATTTACGTTCAAGCGGGTTGAGCCACTGAGCTGCAGGGTGCCTTCCAAGACAGCCTGAGAGGACCCGCGTAAGCCTGCCATCGAAGCCATAGCTTGGGCCATTTTCCCCTTCTTTCCGACTGGTTTCTCTGCGAATGAGTAAATGATACGTGGAATTAATATTTTAGAGGCTTCGTGGAGATGGAGGTGGATGATGATTCTCTACGTTGTTCCAAGTTTTTGTGATGTAGATTGATCACAGGCAGGACCTTATCTCCCATTTTCTACTTGGATAAGCTGATCTGGCCTGCGCCAACCGTTAATCGACACGTTTTCATCGCTGGGTTTTTCATTTGACAAGTTGGATTGGGTTCCTGCGTGGGCGTGTAGCATCCTGACACGTGGATACTAGCGGATCATACTCCACTCGTCGTTTTGTTAGATATCAACCTCCAACTTACAGTGACATCTCTATAAGTTTGAGAGGAATATTTTTTTTTATTATTGGTGCCGTTATTTATGATGAGTTACAAAATATTAAATGGTAAAAATTAATGCATGAATCAAAACGTTTGGGCTTACAAATATTTGATCGACTAGGCTCCTTGGCTATATCATGCCTAAGTGCTTTTAGAAAAGTTCAACAAAGTTTTGGTAATTATAAGCTTGCACATGCTGTTTTTTGTAATTTTTAAATTTTACTATATTCTACTTTTCGTTTTTATTTAATGTGAGGTTATCATGTAAGCAGTAATCAGCTAAATTTTGAAAAGGTTAAGTTTGGGTTTATGGGACAAAAAGAGTGCTCCAACAACCCGGTTCGGCCCAATAAAAAAGGCAACGTCTTTTTCGAGGAGCGTTGGAGTGGTGCCGCTCAAATCCAAATTCAAATTTTCACCCTCTCCTTCTCTTTGCAAACCCTAGCTTCCCAAACTAACCTTCAGATCGTCGAACGAATTTTCTAACAAAAGTTGTCCGTACGAAGAAACTCTCCATTTCTCCCTATTTCTGTTCTCTCCGTTACCTGAACGTCCATTTTCCCAGGTCCACGGCCCTGATTCAGATCTGAGGTTTCGTCGGATGCAATCCCCCGGCGTTCTCCGGGAACCATTCTGACAACAGCTCTGATCCGAGTCCATCCTGAGTACGAATCGCATTCTTGGATTCGAACATGGCTTCCCGTAACCAGAATCGACCTCCTCGTAGTCCCACCACAGTAAGTCTAATTTATTTACTTTTACTATCTTAGTATTCCAATTTTGTAAAAAGCATTCCGATGTGGTTGAAAATCCTAGGAAAATGGAAGAAAGTGAGGTTCAGTTTTCTTTTTTGGTTGTTCAGAATGTTTATGGTTCTGAACTTTGGTTTGTGTTTGTGGAACCATAATTCCTGTGTTTTATCTCCAACTTAGTGCCCAAATTGCTCACTAAGACTCTATTTGGATGCCAAATAGAAATTTTCGCTTCCTGTTTTTGGAGGGATTATTTCGGTTTCTTCCGTGTATTGTAATTAAGTATTCTTTTGATACTTTTGTCGTAGAAAAAGGGCAGTGTTGATGACATTCCCGGGGACAAGCGGCGCAGGATCGGAGCAGCAAGAATGGTGGGACCGGCAAGCACAGGCCGTGGGCGACAGCCATTTGCTGTGGTTAACAACAAGCAGGATGCCACGGCCGCTGGTGATATGGGCAACGCTGAGGCTTCAGATTGTGGAACTATGGAGTTCACGAAAGAAGAGGTTGAGGCGCTGTTGAATGAAAAGTTGAAGGGGAAGAAGTTTGATCTTAAGGTGTTAGTTATATCATTGATTTGAAACTTGGTTTTGTCAGAATTGTTTATGGGGTTTTTATTAGAGCTTCGATATGGTTTTTTGTTTGTTTTGCTTTGCAGGGAAAATTGGAGCTAATGACTGAACAAATAAAGAAGCTAAAACTTTGCATCAAATGGTTCCAACAACTTGATGAAAATCATGCGCTTGAGAAGGAAAAGCTACGCAGTGCGTTGGAGGCCGCTGAAAAGAAGTACACGGATACTGGTAAATTTTGATTCTTTTATTGGGAAATGGAAAAGTACATCGATTTGAAGAATGAATTTTTGAATATTATTTGAATCTTTTATACATTTCGTGCGTCTTTATGTACATGTGAATTTGTATGCTTGTTTAGCCTTGCATGTATATGTAGCTCTGAATGGATTTATATGTTTAATGAAGCATTATCATGAATACTTATTCATTCAAGTGAGAAGAAGACTTTGTTACGGAGTTGAACAACTCATCTCTGGGGAGAAATAAAACCAATCAAGGGAAGTGTTGAATTATGTAACGATAGCAACTAGGATCAATTACGAGAAATATACTCAATGAAGGGAATTGTAAGGTGTAGAACAGTTTTGGTTATTCCCTGTCTTCATGGTAAACTTTCTTTACATTGGAGACAATGAAAACATGGCTTTTTTCTTTTTGGTAGTTAAAGGAAAGATTCGAGTAAGAACACAACTATTTGGTAGATAATGATGCTTTCATGAATATCTTTCATTTTATGGTCAAGTAGTTTCTCATGCAGTTGAAGTGTGATAATTACATTTTACTTTGAAACACTTATTTTAATTTAGATTCATTTGTATCTTCTTAGAGACGGAGATGAATAACAAGTCGGAGGAGTTCAATGGGGTTATTTCAGACCTGAAGAAAACTATTTCTTCTTTAGAAGAGAGAGTTCAGAAGGAAGAATCAGATAAGTTGGTAAGATTTCCAGTTATGGGATTTTCTATGAACAAATGATGCTTATAAGTTTCCACATCTCATTTATTGTTGGCTGATCACTAGGATGCAATTGAATGCCATAGAAAAGAAAAAGAAGCCAGGGTTTCTGGTGAGAAGTTACAAGCTTCTCTTTCAGCGGACCTTGAAAAAGTTAGGCAGGAGAAATCAGCTGCTGAACAGAAGGTAATACAAATTTATATTGTTGTTGTTGTCTCACGCTTATCATTTGAATAGGGAACACAAGTGGTTTTTTCCTTTTGATTTTGTGAATTTGGAATTTTAGGATCAATGCTTGTGATAGTTTTAATTTGTTGTTCGCTGCATATTAGCTCACTGATAATTTTCTCTCTCCATAAATTTGTTGAATCTGCAGGCAGCCTCATTTGAGGATATGTACAAGCGAGCACAAGAGTACAATGTAAGTTTACAACAGTATAACAGCAAACTTCAGAAAGATAGTGAAAGTCTTGGTGAGTCACTCAAGCGAGTCGAGATGGAGAAACTGACAATTGTGGAGAACCTTAGCAATTTAAGATGTCACAATAAGGCTTTGCAAGATCAGTTAATTTCGTTCAAAGTAAGTTTTTAGGTTCAATATATTTTTACCACCTTTATTGTATTTGTTTACCACTTGTTTTCCAAAAGTTGAATTTTACGAAATTATGTGGTTTAACAGACTACCAAGTATTTTAAATTTCTGTTTCTTTAATGCACTTTGAATTTGTCTTAGACTGGGTGGGGAATATTAGTAACATTGTTGGGCATCTGTTAACAAGGCTTCACGCGGACTGATTTGTCCCACGTTCTAACAGCAGTTCTCTGCTATTGTCCTGACTTAACTCCATTGATCTGACCCATGGTTTAGCGGCCCAGAAGCTCTTGTTCATTGCTGCTTTCATCATGGCTTGTACTAAGAGTCTGCCTGCACTTTTCTTTATGCTATCATAGTCAGGCTTTACAACCATAGGAATTATAAGACTAAAATAATTGGGCAACCTAGTTATGTAGACGTTATAACCATAAAGCAGTAGAAGGATTAGGCAAATAACTGAAAGTTGTGAGAAGTGTTTATAATATTTAATGACCTATTTATACACTCTGCCTTTAGAGGTGTACTGACTGGTATCTCAACTTTTAGGCTTCACAGGATGAGTCTATAAAGCAAAAAGAAACCTTATCAAATGAACTGAAATGCCTTCGAGGGGAGCTGCAACAAGTGAGGGATGACCGTGATCGCCAAGTGACACAAGTGCAGGCCTTAACTGCTGAAGTAGTGAAGTATAAAGACTTCACTGGGAAATCATGTGCAGAGTTGGATAATTTGACAATAAAGTCGAATGCCTTGGAGGTTTGTTAGTCATTTATATACACGTAAGATATACCTACATTCGATAGGTGTAATTTTTTAAGCCCTTTTACAGGAGACGTGTTCTTCTCAAAGGGAGCAGATTCGGGTGCTGCAGCATCAGCTTGCTGCTGCTAATGAGAAATTAAAGGTAAAACTGATGGTGTGCAGGTTCTTGGAAGGTTGCTCATGTGCTCTTATGCGTTCCGCATTGGTCATCATTGGCGTGCTTGTAGATTTTGACGTATTTGAGATTTCATTAAGCTGACCCGTTAATAGTGCAATTTTCTTTTTGGCTTCTTAGACGGCTGATTTATCCGCTTCAGAAACAAGAACAGAATTTGAAGAGCAGAAGCGCATTGTCCGCGAACTACAAGATCGCCTGGCAGATACAGAGTTTCAACTTAGTGAAGGAGAGAAGTTAAGAAAAAAACTGCACAACACAATTCTGGTAATATTCGGTATTCCCCTCTTATCGTGCAGTGTTTATAAGGCTCTCCTTGCATTAAATTGCCTCTTATTACAGGAACTAAAAGGAAATATTCGCGTATTTTGCCGAGTCCGTCCTTTGTTGCCTGATGATGGTGTTGGAACAGAAGCGACGGTCATTTCTTACCCTACATCAACAGAAGCTCTTGGCCGGGGCATTGACTTGATACAGAGTGGTATGGTATTATCTGCTATCACAATGACCTTTCATAGGAGAAATCTTTTGATGCAAACACATGGTTACCTTTAGAAGTCTTTTGATAGTTATTTAGTCCATAAAAGTGGTGCTATCATTTAATGTGACTAATAATCTGCAGGCCAGAAATATCCTTTCACATTTGACAAAGTGTTTAACCATGAGGCTTCTCAGCAGGATGTTTTTGTGGAAATATCACAGCTGGTACAGAGTGCACTTGATGGCTATAAGGTAATCTATTGTGCCTGCCTTTTATTTTTGCTTTTGACGTTATGACTAAATACATTAGAATGAGCTATACCAAAGGTTCTTGATATTTTACCGAGTGATTATAATGTCAGCTGATCTGTGTGCCAGTATATTATTAATATCAGGTTTTTATGCTTCAACCTATATTAAACCAAAATGTTTGAAAAGTTTAAAGAATATCAGCTAATTGCCTAAAGATTAGAAGAATCTCCTCAATACGTTGTCGCTTTTTGACCATAAGTTTAAGTTTTCTGGCTCAGATAGGGCTGCAAGATTCGTCTCAATTTTGCTGACTGGGGTTCATACCTTGTTTTAATCTTAGTGGGTTTTGTTGTATTGGTTCTGGCTATGGAGTTGCAAGTACTATTGGCTTCGTTTGGGTGTGTTGCATTTTTGTCTGGTATGGATTCCTAATGTAATCTGCTGTGTTTTGAGTAACGTTTTTTTACTTTTAAATTCAACTTTGCATGTTTAATATGTTAGTAGTGCTTAAATTATCGCCAGCTGAAGTTGCACTCTTGCATGTTGTCCGCGTGGTGTTAATTTATTCATTGAGCTGTCACTGAAATCTAAAGTTCATTCTAAAGTATAAAACTTTTCTGTTAGGAATTTTTTTTACAGTTTTCCCAAGTGCCATTGGATTGTATGGTGTAGTTGAATTCGTCTGATGCTGGTTCGTGGTTTGGGCAGGTTTGTATATTTGCTTATGGCCAAACTGGTTCAGGTAAAACTTATACCATGATGGGTAGGCCAGAAGCACCGGAACAGAAAGGGTTGATACCTCGTTCACTGGAACAGATCTTCCAGACAAGTCAGTCCCTTCAAGTGCAGGGCTGGAAGTATAAAATGCAGGTAAATAAATTTGAATTTCCGTGTTTAATCTGCTTAAATTTTCTGCCAAAATTATTGATAATTTCTCATAAATATATGTAGGCGTCAATGTTGGAAATATACAATGAGACCATCCGTGATTTATTATCTACAAACCGATCAACTGGTTTCGACATGTCAAGGACAGAAAATGGCGCTCCAGGAAAACAATATACGATTAAACATGATGCAAATGGAAATACACATGTTTCTGACCTCACAGTTGTTGATGTTTGCAGTATAAAAGAGATTTCTTCTCTTCTACAGCAGGCTGCACAAAGCAGGTAAACACCTTAGGAGATCTGTATTTGGAATAATAAAGAGTATTTTCAATATATTCTGTTGTTTATATTGCAGCAGGCTTTTCTGTTTGCAAAGTCCTTTGGAGTTTCGTGTTGAAGTTAGATTGTAGTATCTATTTCAGGAATTGTTTTACTGCATGCCTGTGGACTTTGAATAAGAAATGCAAATTGATTTAAAGCATTAATGAGGCATAGGGAAGTCCTTACACTATCTCAATTTTTGAAAACTTCATCTCCGTCAATAGTATAGAGCACGCTTGTCAATCGTACATAGGAATTGCATCACTTTTCAGTGAGCGTGGTCCACCTTTTTAGAGTATGATTATCCTTAAGATTTGTTCTTAATGGCTCTATGACTTGGAGAGTAGAACTTACCGCAGAAATGTTGTTTCGTTTGTACTTTAGGTCTGTGGGAAAGACACAAATGAATGAGCAGTCATCGAGAAGCCATTTTGTCTTCACATTGCGCATATCTGGTGTAAATGAGGTATGGTTCTTCGTAATGCACTAGCTCGTGTCTGTTCAAACTACTTCACTCTTCATCTTGCATGTTTTTATTGGCTGACTTGATGTTTTTGAGTTGCTAGGGCACTGAGCAACAAGTACAGGGTGTTTTGAACCTCATTGATCTTGCTGGAAGTGAGCGACTATCAAGGAGTGGGGCAACCGGAGATCGGTTGAAGGAAACTCAGGTGTTTGTTCATTAAACTTCATGGATCCCACACTTCTTTGATTATTAATAGTATGCAGTTTCGATTTATGCTCTTTTTTTACTTTGCTGTCAGGCTATCAATAAAAGTTTGTCTTCTTTGGCTGATGTAATATTTGCGTTGGCAAAGAAGGAAGACCATGTTCCTTTTAGGAATTCAAAGCTGACATATCTTCTCCAGGTAAAGTTTCCACCCATATGATGATATGCTTATAATAAACATTGCCCAGCTCCTTCCACTTAGATTTGATCACTTATGATAATCCCGTGTCTTTATGGAGCAAATTTTTGAGCTGGATAGGCTGTCATTCTGACGCCTTATGAGGACAAGGAGCAATTTACACAAAACTTAAGCTCGGATTGGCTAAGAAAGACGGATTGTAAAATTTAATGGCTCTTTAGGAGAGTGAACCACAGCCTTAGACGCAATTTTCTCTTACATAGGATGGTTATAATGAGGCAGTGGCATCACTGCTTTTTTTTTTATCCATTGATTTTCTTATGTCAAGGTAAGCCAACATATACGGACTGGTGATAGAAACAATGGATCTGCTCACTTGTTTTTCTAGTTGGATGGTTCTTTTGTCGGTTTCCGAATGCAGTGACAATGTTTTTCTTCTTTGATGAGTTAGCTTGTTTCTCTTTCCAATAGGTGCATTCGAAAATGTGCTCATAAGCGTCTATATAATGCTGTTTTCTTTCTATTCAATACGTTACAGCCTTGCCTAGGTGGGGATTCCAAGACCTTGATGTTTGTAAACCTGTCTCCCGATCCTTCCTCAATTGGGGAGTCTCTCTGCTCTCTCCGGTTTGCTGCCAGAGTCAATGCTTGTGAAATTGGTATTCCCCGGCGTCAGACATCAGTGCGGTCTCTAGATTCTCGTTTGAGTTACGGTTGACATGGTGTTCCTTCTTTTCCGTTGTCTACCAAGCCGCATTTACAGAAGAGTAACCGTAATTTTTATCACCCATGATTGTGATTTGTATATGGAGTGCATTGGTTGTACCAATTGTCTGTAATTCTGTCGTTGCCTACTACTAATTTGTACTTTAGATTTATAATTAGGCTCTTGATTGGATGACGGAACAAAGTTTACTGGCCTTGTGAGATTGATCATTCAGTGTTCTACTGAAATGTTCGTCACTTGAACCATTACAGGTATAGAGGTGTTATTTGTTATTTCACATGATCTCTTAATTATTGTTAGAATTTTTAAATATTATTATTGGTTAAAAGTTTAAATTATTAGTCGGGACGAATCTTTTATCCTTGCCAGCATGTAGAATCCATGGTTTGTTCTGATGTCAGGTTTGAGTCAGTAACGTAAGTTAGTAGTTAAAAAGATAACCTATTTATTTTGATTTTCATAAGGTTATTTTATTTCAACACGCTATGCGGTTGGTTGTGATATTAATCGCTTCATTTAAACACAAAACTAGTCCTGATAAGATCGTTCCATTTGCGTGTATTTTGAGGCATCACGTGTTGGGGGTTGCTTAACTACTGTCCCCACATTCCGGTTCGCAAAGTCATGGGTCCACTTTGTGATTCCCAAACAGACGTTTTCTCTGAGTTAAACAATATTATATATCTCCTGTTTTATGGACCACAAAAGGCCCCTTTTTGTGGGTCTACCCTTTTTGTTTTTGTCGCAAGTTGGTGCCTTATCGAATGCTGTGGGCGCCCATTGGCTTTTCAACACCAGGATGTTCCCCGGTTTATAATCTAGAACGTAAACGGTAGGTTCTTCAAGTACCTTCGAGTGCGTTCCCCACCATGTTCTAAACGCAAATTTCTGAGTCAGAAAATGCCAGAACATTAAAGATAATCCATCCCCTCTTTCCAACACAGGTGATTTGATTGCTTGTCTTATCCACTTGAAACCAATCCCGAAAAATAATCAAACCGTGCTGCTGTTGGACTGATTAAAAAAAGGATGTCTTCATCGGTGCTGAAAACGTGTGATGTTTAAAGAATGATTTTCCGACTCGCCTGAGAGAATGACTGGACCCGACGAGGGAACTCAATTTTATCACTTTTACCTTGCGCTGGAGAGCATATCCGTATAAAGATGGAAGTGGGTCCACCTTTAATCCTTTGCTATTTAGCGAGGCAACAGCGTCCCCTGTTACAGTAGCATCTGGAGGAGTCAAAGGTCCCCGAGAAGAAGAAGGTGGAGGAGATGGAAAACCACGGCCAAGGTCCAGACCTTCAGCAGAACCACGAGAAGCAGAACAAGTCCCGAGTTGTGAAGGTTGACTCTGTGGAGTCGTGGGACTTCTATGTTACCCAAGCCACCAACCAAGGCTGTCCTGTAAGTTTCTCTAGATGTTCTGTTTTCGTGCTACAAACGCTCTTCTCCTTCCACTTTCTACAAGAAAAGGGTATGTAATCTGTGATCCGTATGGGTCTCGAAGATAATCTTTTGAAAGCTTCTGATGTCCCCTTAACTTTTCTTGTTTTCCACAAAGTACTGGCTTTTGAGGGGGGGTTATTGAGATTTGGATGATCTCGAATACGATTGTGGTTATTGAACTTATTGATCGGAGGGATGTATTGTAGATTCTTGTGCACTTCACTGCCTCCTGGTGCATGCCTTCAGTGGCTATGAACACATTCTTTGAGGAGTTGGCTTCCAGCTACCCTGATGTTCTGTTTCTCACTGTCGATGTCGATGAGGTTAAGGTAATTCTTCGAATTTTGAAAATATTTATGAGTTATTTCTTGCTTACTATGAGCTTTGAACAAATGTTTTGCCTGAAGCACATAACTACTCGTATTAAATGCATAATGATTCGTTGTCTATGAGGTGTATTAACATCTGTTCTGAAGTCTATAAATGTGATACTGAAATAGCTGCTAGATTCCCTTTCGACCCCATTTCATTTGCTTTGTTTTCCAAGATGTATGCCAGCTACCTTGGGCTACGTAATGTTGTAGATAAGTATATCTACTAATGACAAAGATTAAGCTTTTCAAATGTTAGGTAAGTGAACTGTGAATGCTTGGGGCAATGACCGTAACATTGGAGTGTTCCCATCTTTTATTGTGAATTAGAGAACTATTTTTTAACACTCCTGAAGCTTGTGCTTTGCTATTGTTTGTTGTTATGTTATAATGCATTTACGTATATAGCCATCAGTTGTTTAGATCCAAACTTTTGGTTGTCTGACAAACATAAATGTTTACAACAAAGCAGCATTTGCAGCTAAGCCTTACCCCTGTAGATATTCATCCTTGACCACCATGTGTCCGTGACTGGAATATGGTTAGTGATGAGTGATGCATGGTCAAAATATACAACAGAAAATTATTGCGGATAAATATCATGATTGACCATGCAATTTGAAGAAAGCAGATGAAGGTCTCAGCAGAACCATCGGCCGTAGAGACTCCTGCTGATTCCTTTAACTGGGAATAGCAGGTATCCTTGATATGTTGTTTTGTATTGCCAACTACTTTGATCTGGATAGGCACTTGAACAATCCAATATTCTTTCCATTAGCATCATGAAAATCATATAGGGAAGTTTCATTGTATTTCTGTTTGCTAGTGCCTTGTATGTTGAGCCAGTGTGCTCTGACCAAGGGCAGAGCAACTTGAATCCCTAGTACTCCCAGCTCTATTTTCAAAGCACATGCTGTCAGCAACACAAAGCCAATATGTTCAAGTCATCATCTTTCTCAGAAATCGGTAGTCTAAAGATCTAACTTGGCCTTGCTGTTATCAAAAGAGAAGTGGAAGCCGCAGATTTAAGATTCTTTGAATTGATGTTGATGATTTGACATAACATAGCCTTGCATTTTGATTTGTCAGGAAGTGGCTACTAAGCTGGAGATAAAAGCCATGCCCACATTTGTGCTGATGAGGGCCGGTACTGTAGTTGACAAGCTTGTTGGTGCCAATCCAGAAGAGATCAGGAAGAGGATAGATGGTTTCGTCCAGTCCATTCGTGTATATGTAGCATAGTACTAGTATCTGTGTGGTACCGTCCGTTTTGGAAATGTGAAATGTGTGAATATGATGTTCCGGCATTGAAAAACAGATGATAAGTTGGGGTTGCCTTGTTTAGGGGTGTGATTTGGATATTGTAAAACTATTGCCCTCTTTATCTGTTAAAAATGATACCTTTCTTTGCATAAAGTCTGCTCTTTTTTTTTTTTTTTTTTTTTTTCTCCTAAAACACATAGATAATAAGAATTGTTAAGATATTACACTTAGAATTGATTTTTTTATTTATTATTTATTTTATCTTCAACCAATTATATCAGAAAGCGACTATGTGAAGCAAGAGAGTACCGGGTCTATCCCTTGGCCTTTTGGGGCCACTGCCTTCAAAATCCAAGAATCCGAGCCTTAAAAGCGCAGACACTTGGGATCGACAACGCGCTGTTACTGTAACTGGAGGAGTACATGCTTGTAAGCTCATAGCGCCGAGTGGTGTTCAATCGGGACCCTCTGTCAATTGACATGGTTCTCTGTCTTCGTGCTCACGCCCCATCATATTCTACGACCTTTATCGCCACTACCAACGACTTTGTAAGTTCCGAGAAACCCAATTCACACATTCTACAGCTGCTATCATCATTGTTATCGTTCTTGTTCACTGATATCGCTTCACAACCACGAAAGTAACCCTGATATCGCTTCACTTCGCTCTTGCTGGAAGTCTTGAACTTTTCGGGGCAATAGTGGTACATGGGTTCCCCGGAAAATGAAAATCCCAGTTGGCCGGGGTTTGATGACTACACTCTCATAGAGGACATCCCTGCCTCCTCCCTCCTCAACCCCTCCGTTTATGCTTCTACTACCTGGCCTCCTCCTCCTCTTCATCTGTCTTTCTCTGCCTCCACCTCTCTTAGGTGACTGCTGTTCGCAATTTTCTTCTTTATCCACTTATTTCTTCTTTTAACTCACTTATTCTGCGATAACCAGTTGGTTTCAATTCGGAAGTAATAAATTTGTTGGAATCATTTCATCATTAACCTGAAACTTCTTTTGTGATGTAAGGGAATCATAATCTATTTTATTCATTTTGTTAAAATTAGCCTAATACATCTTTCTACTTGAAATCGTGTGTATTAAGTGGACATCTGAGTCTTTGGCTATGTAATATCAAGGCTCTCAAATCCACCAAGAAGGGGTGATGCCCGGATTGTGAATTTCTTTTCCTTCCTAGAGATATTGTTGCTGCTTTATAATTCTTCTATTCTTTCTTCCTACCCTTTTAAGCTGTTTAACTGAGAACCTGGGTTGTATCTTGAGCAGGATGAACAGAAATCATTTGTTGATTTGTTAATCTTATATGTTATGTACTAAATAAATATATATTTGCTTCTGTTATTTCCTCAATCTTGCGTAACAGATAAGCATATATTTTCTCAGTGTCAAGGATGAAGGTTCACTTGCAACTTCGGATGGTCTCAAGGAAATTGGCTCTCTGAAACGGTATTCTATGGAGCCCAAAGTTAAAAAAAATGGTGGTTATTCTTGCTTCCATTACCTAGTTGTTTTTAGGGTGTTGGAGATTGTTATTAAGCTTTTAGCTCTGGCTTTGTTTTAGGATCATTGGATCCTCTGATCTGGAAACTGTTTGTTTTAGCAGCATTGCACCCATGTTTGCTACGAATCTCAACTTTCCACTCTCTCCCCGCATTTCCTTGGTGTGCTCTGCTATTTCTTTTGTTTTGTTTTCAAATCTTCAGTGCTAAATTTCTGTAGTCATTCAATGACAGGAAGCGGTGTGTAGCATGCATTACCTCTGGTTCCAAAGCATGTAGAGAGAAAATGCGGAGGGATAGACTAAATGACAGGCATCCTCTAATTCTCTCCCTCCCTCCCTCCGTTCCCCCGCTCCACGCTTCCCCCTACCTGTCACTCCTTTATTTCTCTCACTCCTCTCTCGTGTTGACATTGCATTATCTTAAGGTTCATGGAGTTGAGTTCTGTACTGGACCCTGGAAGTCCTCCCAAGATGGACAAGACTGTTATTTTGGGTGATGCTTTGAGAATGGTGACTCAATTACGCGGTGAAGCCCAGAAGTTAAAGGAATCACGAGAGAATCTGCAGGAGAAGATCAACGAACTGAAGGTGTGCCTGGACTTTTGTTTCTACTTTTTCTGTAATTATTGTGTATACTAAGTGAGTGTAGATTTCTGTATAGGCTGAGAAGAATGAGCTTCGCGATGAGAAACAGAGGCTGAAGACAGAAAAAGAGAAGCTTGAGCGACAAGTAGAAGGTTTGACTGCTCAAGGAAGCTTTTTTCGTCATCCTCCTGCAATCCCCGGTCCATTACCTCTCCCAGGCCAAGTTTTAGGCAGCAAACTAGTGCCATTCAATGGTTATCCCAGCGTTTCCATGTGGCAGTTCATGCCACCTGCTTCTTTTGATACCTCACACGATCATATTCTCCGTTCCCCAGTTGCATAAGTTGACAGGCCCCTTATTTTTCTCTTGATTCCTTGGGCAGAAAGAATCCTCCGGTCCTAGAGTTTCTTATTGTTTTTATTTCTTTGAGTTTGCCAGGGTAAGATTTCGTTGAGTGGATGAGAAATACTTACTGTTAAGGAAAAAGTTGGAAGGCGTTCATAGTATGTAAGTTTATTTGATCTGCTGTCCCAAGCTTCTATATTTGGGGTCTGATTTCCGCATATAGAAGCAAGAGTTGCAAGATCAGCAACAAGAACAATCTTAGCTCACTTAAACTGACCCAATAGCTTAATTCAGACAGCTCGATGTCTGCACTACTGTATGTTCTCCTGCACTTCAGAAACTTTGTCTGTTACCAGTATGGCATGGGAAGATGGAATAGAATCTTGAGGCTCTTCACTTACTGACTGGAATAGGATCTTAGTTGCTACGCTTATAAGTCTCTACAACTAAACAAAACGACTTTCTATTCAAGATCTTACTCAGATCTTAAGAAGATTGTAGAGAGGTATTGTAAGAGAGTTATGGTATGTAAATGCACGATCCGTATTTAGAAGCTCCACTCAGCAAGTTGTTAACTAGTACTAATCGCTCTTCATTTGAAAACCACTCTCTTAGTACCTAAACTGGAAAACTTATCCGGGACCTATTCACAAGGTAATCTGAATCCCATGTATTTCCCGGAAATGTAGTTCCTCCAAACGTCAAGAGCTCCGAAGGAAGTCATCAGGACAGTACTCAAAGCCATCACAATGCTAACCGAGAATATAATGAGAGACGACCTCCCATATTCATGAACAGCTTTCTGCACCACTACTAATCCAAGGAGTGAAGCAGCAAAACAAATGATGGCAAAGATGAGCGCAGCGTGTGTGTGTTCCATGCCCAACAGTACGTACTGAAACGCGGACATGGTTGATGAGAAGAAAACCATGAAAGAACAAGTCGCCGCTGTTACCTGCACAAAAAGATGGAATCAAAGTTCCTGAAAGGAAGTGACAAAAGTTGGAGTTAGAAGTTACCTCAGGTGCTATCCCAACATGAAGAAGAAGTGGGCTTATAAGCATTCCACCTCCAATTCCAAAGACACCGCCTAAGACCCCTGCCAATAACGCCATTAGTGGGAAGATAAGTTTGTTTGATTGTCCATCTCTAATCAGCTTTTCTTCGTCCTTCACAAAAAGTAAAAGTTTAGGCCAAAAATGAATTATAAAAATTAATCTAAAGGTATGGTGGAAGAGTAATATCAAGATCCTTTTTTCCTTCAAGCACCTGATGGTTGGAAGCCTGATGTTGAACGCTCTCATTCTTGCATAGGATCCATGCGGTGAAAATCACGGCTAGAGGAACTTGGATCGATGAGATAATCCAATAAGCCGCTCCACAAGGTTCTATCTGAATTATGCCCTGCACATATTTCCAGTGACACATGCTAAGGTACCATGGGACAAACTTGTTGCAGTACTACTTTTGTTGGAGAATCAAACGATGCTTATGTTCTAGACTTGCACAAGTTAGGCCTCTCTACGTATTAGTTCAGTTTGTAGATTTCGATGCTTAACGATTTGTAACCACAATATCTGGTTTGTAGTTTTGGACACAAGGAATATCTTATAATTTGCTTTCTTTTGTTATTTGTGATAGTCCAGAGAGAGAGATTCTGGATGTGATTGCAGTATTTATGTTTGACAAAGTTTCCCATGGACCAAACCTTTACTAAGGTTTAACAGATACATTTCAGATACAATTTCGAGTTCAGTTCTTTTTCTTTCGGAAGCTCTAAAATTGGGCGCTGTAAATCTGCTGACTCATGGTACAAATCCTCTGAAATTGAACTGTAGAGTAGTTTCAAATGCTCTGCTTTTGGAGCTTTATCTCTTGGACCTATTCTCAAAAAAGCTTGGACAGAATAAAAAGAAGTGCTGATAAACTCAAGCCTCATAGATGCAACTTGCCTTTATGGTGGGTGTTAATTCCACGGGACCACGAAGCCAGTGGATTCCTAAACTACAAGATAGCAAATTTTATCTTCCATGGTTCCATTTCTAGAATTTGTGTACGCAAAAGGCAGAAAAGCTAGACAAATGGTGTATCATTGGGGTAGCCAGGCAGCAAATCGTACCTTGATTATATTTAGTTAAAGGACTCTCGAGTTAGGATGCTATAAGTGGAACAGCAATTTCTAAGATCATTTTCAATCACAATGTGCGAGATAATTCCAAGAAAAGGGTATGCAGTGTAATTATTGTTAGTTTTGAAGTTAACATATAATAGAAAAGATGATTAGAGATGGAGCCGCCGTACCTTTCCCTGCCGATTGCCACGAAGAAGATAAATAATAAAGAAGGAAAACCAGACCAGAACCAGGACCCCCATTTTCATCCATGGAAACATCAATTTGCAATCTGCTTTCGCACCCAAAAGAGGTTCTTTAGTGGTTTTGATCTCTTCATTTTCATCAAAAGTCCCATCTTTAACCAACCCCTTCTCTAACTTTTCTCTCTCATTTCTTTTCAGCTCTTCAGATTCCACTTTCCAGTGCAGAACGCCATTTTTACAAGTCTTTGAGGTTGACCAAGCAAGGAAAGCAGCAAAGAGTATGGTAATAAGCCATTCTGGGAACACAATGTTGCAAATCACTCCAATACTCACTCCTAATAACATGCATGGCTCCGACAGAAGGGCTATGTCGAAGTCAATCAAAGTCTTACCCCTAAACCTGGGACTAGGGGAGCGCAGGTTGCATAAGACATTGGCAACTGACCCGCCGGTAACCATGAAAGCTGAGAGACTTGAGGCTGTCTTGAGGTCTACGCCTGCCACAATAGTTAATATGGGGATGAAAAGCCCACCGCCGCCAATCCCCCCTGCACTAGATATAGAGGCAGCTAGGAAGCAAAGTACTCCTGCCAGAACAACTGGGGTTGCTAATTTTAGCTGGTTTTCTTGGGACTCCGCTTGGTGACTCCTCCATTGATAAATTGGGCTTACTAGGTGCTCAATTCTCAGGGAATTGAAGATGGATTCTGTTTGTTTTGCATGGGAATGATTGAAAGTGATGAAAAGAACTAGGGCAAGAATAAACCAAGTAAGACTATGGTTCTTCATTTGTGTGATATTTCTTTTTTTTCAGGAGTTCTTGATGGTGTTGTCCCCAAATAAACTGTACTCCGTGTCTTATATAATAAGAAGGAGTAACGCATAATGGCATTTGTGAGGAAGACGACATAAATGACCGGAACGACAAGACAAAAGGAAAAGGCTACGATGTTTCGATCAGAATTGTTCAGAACAGCAGATTGTAACCAGATGCCACTGCTGGTTGACAAAAATATGGTTAATACTTTATTATGGGGCCGAGTTCACAAGTTCTGTTTAAAATGGTTTGTTATTTTCCTTGAAAGAAAGAGTCATGGGATTCGATAAGAACAAGAAAGAGTTGAAACCCCTTGTACCTGCTCTTTTGTTTGTTATGATTGGTTGCAATGCTAGAATAAATTTTTAGTTTTAATTTTTAAAAACGTTATCTAATTCAGGATGAAATAAATAACTCAAGGGCATGCGGGGAAAATTTATTTTAGAAGTGGAAGAACATCGCAGCTTTTGTAGGAGAGATTTGCGTTGAAGAAACAGTCATAAGCATTTTAGAAGAAATAAAAAGTTCAAATCTTGAGGAGTGAGGTCCAAAAATATTAACTCCAGAACCATACCTTCTGGTTAAGAGCACGTAGAAGATGTGTTAGTGTGCCAAAAACATCGTCTACATCGAGATTCCAAAGGCCGTCAGTCTGAGGAATAAAATATAATGATGTTATGCTTAAACCAGTGTCAATCCTACGATCCTATTGTTTAGCCATTATCATTGAGAGGAAAAAGATTCATTTTAATCTCGTTTAGAAGTCCAACTGAAAACAACTAGTATATGGCTATACAACAATCGTGTTTTCTTTAAACGGTGTTTTCATTTTAGGTTGATGTGATTGGATGTTCTCTCCAATTCTGCAAACATTATGTCTCGGGTTCCCAGTTGAAAAGCTAAAATCCCGTGGTCCGTAGCGGGAAGAAAAGCCACTCTAGGCTTCACATGTGAACCAAAAGAGCACAATTCGTAGAAAAAAGAAAACGACATTTTTAACCAAAATATTTGTCGGTATGACAATGTCAAATATAAAAATCAAAAGCAAATTGATGATTCGATGACGTAGATTTGAACTTCGATTAGCCACTCGTCGTTTTCCTATATTATAATGTGGTTTTGGGCAAGTAACATTCAGCCACTTGTTGCATCCCAGTTGGAGCAGATAAGATTATATATTAAGCAGTGTTAGGTCTAGAAAGCTAAGATGTTTGGAAGATAATAATTGAGTAATGGTAGACTTTGGAAGATAAGATGTTAGGCAAATGCAAACCAGTCATGGATCACTTTACTCCTCCGGGGCATGCTTGCCATTTAGATTTTGCCTAAACTCCAACAGAATAAGGTTGGAGGCGCGGAGTGGCAGCCGCCTAGCTCAACCACGTTAGCTTAATGGCAGGCAAGCCAATATCCAACCTATTTCTATACAACTAAGATAGTGGATGGAGAAAACTCTATGATTGCTTGGAGAAGTTTGAAGAACTTTTTTAGTTAGTGATGGATACCCTTTGTGGAAGAATCAGGCATGGCCGGTGAACTGCAAGACACTCTCAACAGCCACAAATTCACGTTGTAGTGGGCTTCTAGTTATGTGACCAACTAGCGTGCCATCTTTTCATATTCAGGACTGTTTGCTCTCTTGGTTCTTATCTGTATTAAAGAGAAAGGAGGAGTTTTGTCGTATAAGGAGAATCGTGAGATAGAATCGAGTGGAGTCATCTCAAAGATGAAGATGGGGATTCTCTGTTCACTTGGTGGTATCATTAGTCATAAAAGAGCAATTCTAACAAAGTGTCTGGGGTGTGTCGTTGTATGTGCCTAATCAATCATTTTAAATCAATCAATCGACGACTTCAAATTTCAAAAAAAGAACAGCAAATGTAAGTGCGAGGATGACCAATTAACAACGTGACACCTCAAAGAGCATATCTCTCGGCGGAGGATGAGTGCAAAGATGGGTGGGATCCTCTTGCCCACCACAGAATCTTCAGTATTTTCCTGTCTTCAGATTAAAGCAGTAGAATTGGAACCACATGCAGGGCTTGGAAAACCATTTTTTATTTTATTTTATCAGCAACAACGACAATAATGAACCATAAACCGTGCGCAGAAGATAACTTTTTGAACACTTGTGAAAGCGACCTTAGCCGCTCACCCCACCTGTTTCTTTTTGTTCTTGTTTTCTTTTTCATACCCTTTTAATTGAAATAGCAAAATATTCTTTGGTAGGACATACTAATCTTGTTCTTTTGGGAATATTAAAGGAATATGTCTCTGTAGTGACGATACTTCTTTCTACTTGTCGTTTATTAATTGAAATTCTAGATATTTAGGATAAGATACGCTTTGAAACTTATGGGGAGGATATACTTAGATTTCCTTTTTGATGGATATAATATTCTCCCCACTTGGGTTGAGTTAAAGGATTAATCCCCTTTAAATAAACAACGGAAAGAGAGCTTATCTTTAAAGAAGGGAGAAAGAGAAAACCAATAAGAGTTCTTTACTTCTGTTAATATTATGAGCTTTTTCTTCTTTATTTTTTCAACTTGATAGTTGCTTGACATATGTTTCGTTTCAATTGTCTGTGGGTGAGACATTGTACGTCCACTTCATTCTTTTACTGGAAAGATCTAAAGATTGATTCTATGGTTAGGAGGTAAAGATAAGGATGAAGTATTGAATCTGGATCCCACGATTGAGCTTCTTTCTCCCCACCTGGTCGATAGTATCCAAGCTCACTGATACAGTGCGATCCAAACAAGAAAAGTAGCGCTTGGAGATTCCATAAACCTTTCACTTATGATGCTGTCTTAATGTGCTGCCAGAAAAACCATCTGCAAGAGGGTACTTTTGTGAATCACCGGTTTTGTAAGAGGGAGTGATGTCTCTGGAAGTTGAAAAGTTAAATTTAAGGATCACCAATATACAGCCGAAAGCCTATGCCTTCATGTAAAAACTTAAAGTAAGGAAGTAAACAAAAGAAGTGTTCGACTAACTAAAGCGGCCAACGACATCATCTTCTAAAAGACAAGTGAAAAAAGCAAGAAAAAGAGAAGAACGAGCATCACCAAAAGCGATCATCAAGTGATAATAAATAGTACTTTTCCACTACACAACCTACTGGTTCTCTTTGAGCAATGATATAAATTCTTAGTGCAAATCAAATTTAATCAATTTTACGGGATCTAGATCTTTCAGAGCAAATTGACGAGAATGTCGAATCGTGCCTCCCCCATGAATGACCTTTTAAAATAGACAGCTGAAGCAGGGAAGTAAATATTAGCAGCAGGGCCAATAGAAGTTTATTCTTCGGTGCGTATCGTGATAAGAACAAGGAAGTATGTCAGCTGCACTTAGTTGGCATAGGTAGTTTGATTCCGAAAAATTTATGATAAAACTCAAACCCGCATACCACGGTTTTGATTGCACTCGTATTCTTTCGTTCAATAATTCAAACGATATACAAATTGTACCGATTTACAAGTATGATAATCAAATAGTCCTATACAAGGCTACTAATATGAACACGAATGAAGAAGCGTGTACTTGGACGTCCATGCATGGTGCTTTTAGGAATGGTCAGCAGTCAACTCTGCCAAGGGCAGGTCCTCTTTCCTCTTAGATGTTTTTCCGGTTGCCCCGTGGGAAGTATTAGAAGAAAAATTTCCTGTTTCTGCCACATCAGCGTGCCAAATTAGACAATTGTTGGGTGTGACCTGAGTGATCAAAGTGAGACAATTGTTAGCACGTCTATAGAGTTATGGGATGAGGTTTTTAAGGAATAAAGTATGTGCTTTGTCAAAAGTTATAATTGACTTAATGATAATATTTGAAAGTCCTAACTTATTTCTGTCTTAAGTACCTATATTGAAATCTTTCACTACTTGATTATATTTGTCTTAAAACCTAGAAATTCTGTATACCGTCCACATTTGATCTCTCACTTGTACAAGTGAATTCACATGGGCTTGTCAAAGATGAGGAGACTCAGCGTTGCTCGTGATTCCCTAAAAACCGTCAGCACACTTTGCATCTCTAGGAGTTGACTCTGTAAGCTTTATACACTAAGAAGTTTTCACTAAGATTTGATTACTCTGGCTATTCTCTCTTCTTCACTATTTCACTTGTAGTGAGAACCCCACGAAAGTAAGAACATTGTGCTTTATTGCGTTTCTTACTATGTTTTCAGACTTTTCGTTTGTACATAGCCCTTGTCAGACCTTCATTTGGTGGTTTGCAGTGCTTACATTATTGGTTGGTTGATTTCAGTTTGGAAATTGAAATCGAAGGAGAATGGGAAGGTGAACTCTTCGATTTCAACATCTTGACTGTTCATGGGAAGGTGAACTCTTTGATTACTTTGGTTATCTATTCTTTGCTTCAATAGCAAAACAACCAGACACTTTTGAGTTGTTTATTCATATATCCTGGCTCTTATGGTCGCTTTTGCCAGACACATAAGTATCGTGTAAACCAGTACTGGCACCAACGGCATTCCTTCACATGGAGGTGTTCCAATCGGATGATTCAATGCTTCCGATGGACTGATTCGTCTTATTGGGTAGAAGACAAAACTCACGGATGAGCGTATACAGAATCCCATCCACTTCTTACATTTTCCATCCCTTTGAAATAGTTGTCAAAAAATAATCATTGTTCAACAAGAACGCATCCACTGTGGGAAGTTTTGAAATCAAATTGGAATTTTCATGTTTTTGATGGCTAGAAACATACTACATTTAATCTCTTAACTGCCCCAGTCTTCGAAGACTAAGCAGATGGGGAAACCCTTAAATTGGCCCCCGTTGTTGAAGATTTCTCAGTATCGGCAAATCCGGTTACGGTCCCAGTAGATGAAGTTTGACTGTTGTTATAAATCTATTGACATTGAAAGGAGGTTCTTGTCGCTGAGGAAGGTTTGTTGATCTGCTTGCAAGCTCGACAACAACAGATAACATGGTAGGCCAATCCTCAGGATCTTTCTGGATGTATAACAATGCGAGCCCGATCAATCTCAATGAGTATCGATTATGGTCTATCCATCAATTCCATTCCTTTACCTTCATTCTAGAGTTGCCATGCCTTTTTTTTTTTTGGTAGAAATTTAAAATGCAATGTTTGAGCTCAAGATACGAAAAAGGAAGAAATACATACATGTACGAGGAAGCTTTTCGCATGGTCCGGGTGGTAGAAGCCCCTATTTTTTTTTTCCCAGTTACAATTTCTACTAGTAGAACTTTGAAACTATAAACATCAGAATTTTTTGAAAAAAGTCCTTCTAGAATATATTTTGGTGCCATTTATCTACTAGTAGAAACATATTGTAACTCAATATTGTTGGAGATACGTTTGTCATTTATGATTGTCTTTGTATAATGTGAATCCTTATAGTTTATGAGAATATTTTTGTATTATTTCTTTCCCTTTATAATTGTACATTCTTGTATTATATATGGATTTCTAGATCTAAACACAAAAATACTAAGTTCCCCTTCCCTAGTTGCTGTTTCTCTTTCCTTGCTTCATATTTCTGTCTTCTAAGCCTAACTTCCGCAGCTTTCTAATTGTCCCATTGGAAATTTTTTTTTCTAACCTTGTTGTTGTTGTAGGCTTTCTTGCAACCTACAAAACATAGTTAGAACACCTTGGTGTGAAAATTAATATTTTCTTAAGCAAGAAAACAACTTTTTTTTCCCTTACCTTTCTTTTACCTTTTTTTCCCCACACAGTTTTCCTGCAAAATGCCTTGTGTAGATTTTGTCCCTGCTCCCGTTGCCGATCCAAATGTGCCAATTATGGAGTAATGTTCTGATTCCCTCTTGAATTTGGGCCTCCTCCAGCACGATCAAGCCCAGCCCATGACCCTTTTCTGGTTCCCATCTCTAGAGTAGTTGTGTTGAATTCACTACCTTAGCCTATTCCTGCTATGGTCAAGCGTAGTTGCTTTGGAAATCCATTGGTTGCAAATGAGTTTATAAGATTAAATATTGTATTGATGGAACTGTTGCAAGTTACAAAGCTTGGTTAGTAGCCAATGGCTTTATCCAAGAGGAGGGCTTTGACTATTAGGAGAGCTTTTTTCTAGTGGCATATTGTTCATTCTTTCATTGTTATTGCTATCTTCCATGATTGGCTTATATATAAGATAGATGTCCATAGTACTTTCCTTTATGGAGATTGTTGGGACAAGAAGCTACCCATCGTGGATATAATCACTGAATAACGAGCTATTAACTAGAATAGAGGTAAGAAAGACACATTTGTTTAGAGTGGTTCGGCAAACCGCCTACGTCCACCGTCACCGGAGGAGATTCCGACCCTTTCTCCTTTTATTAAACTGGGAATCAAGTTACAAGGCTGCTAACTCACCATAGCTACAGTGAAACCGGCCAAGAGAGCTCTCTGCACTCTCTATTGCACCCTCTCTGTGTGTTGGTTTTCACTCTCAGGCACACCTCTCTCTTACTCACGGTGTTGCCTTTTTTACACTCTTGTCGGTGCACTTGACTCCTCAAGACAACAACACCTAGTCACTAATACACGTGAGTTCTAAGTCATCATACACGTGGTTACTAATTTTACAAATATTCCAACAAATCTCCCCCTATTTGTAAAATTAGTGCAACAACCCTGCCCCATAGGCATCATAAACTGAACAAGCAGCCACAACTAAGTCACCACAAGGAGAAGACATCACTCCACCACTGTCCACATCTCATGGCGTATCCTATAACATTAGGTACCACACCATTCTAAGCTCCCCTTCAATTTGAATTCACTCCAGGGAAAACTTTTCTTCTGTGAACATTTTGTAGAGCAATAAACTTGAATTGAATCCATTGCTTAAGCCAAACCTTGAGGTATTTCAGCTTCTCAATCAACTCCCCCTCAACTAACACTAACTCTAAGTGTCCATGTCATAAGTGTTTGTTGAAATTCTACATGCAAGTGTACATGTCGAACAAGTAATATAATGATAAGTATGAGTATCGTCCCACGAAGACTGGTGTTTACTAAACTAACTAATTACTAATGGTGAATAGTTCCTAAAGTTTATCTAGCAAATCAAAGTGATAAAACATGAACTAAATAACTAAATTTAACCTAAACTTGATTAACGAAGATGCTAGAGCGTTCGATTTCACCTAATTACTAGATACAAATGTCGATTATCCATGCTAGCAAGATTAATTCTACTCATGTGATGGCAGAATTTCTTAACTTATTCACTATCCTATGTCTAGGTATAGTGAACCTACTTAGCTTATTAATTCACTGTGAGTCTGCATATGAATTAAATAAACTAAGTGCATTAAGATATGTGAATATTCCAGTTTGCACCTAAAGCCACACAAATCATATGACATATTTCTATCCATATTAATCTATGATTACATATTACATGAAGCAACTGCATATCGTCGTCGTTCGAACTCAAATATGCAAATTAGATCATCTAAGTCGTAGCTAATCACTTAAATGCATTAAGATCAGTAATATGCAACTCCACATTCACAAAATATCTCATAAAACATAAATAATCATAACATTCATACGTTATAATTAAGTTCCATCGTAACTCTAACATAATAAATTAAAATAACATATTTACACAAACCAAATCAGTGCAAAAACGTGGACAAAATATTCTGTAAATTAAAAACATTAAAGCTGTCATAAAAAATGTCTTCAAATCACAAAACAAATTGCACAAATCTGCACATCAGGAGGAGGAGAAGAAGCTGTCTGGAAAACGGGAAGAAAACGAATAGAGACGCGCCCTCACGCGCTTTCGCACGCGCTGACATGCTCCGGTGACACGCGCCGCCGTCCGGCCACCACGCGCCGCCGCCGTCTGCTGCGGTCTTCACAGAAACTTCAGGGAAGATAGATCGGAATACGTAGATTGCATATCTACAAATAGATTAAGCAAATCCGCAACAAAAATGTGTAAATCTGACGGAAAAGGCAAAGTCGGCGTTCGCACTTCTTCGCCAGAAACCGCCACGAAATCACACACAACTGCCACAGAATTACAGGAAATTACACAAGGAATACAGATCCGGTCTCCCTTCGTTGGAAAACACACGAAATACGGCTAGAAAGTGGAAGAGAATGTCTTAATAATATGAAACTCCCTCGCCGGAAAAGAACGTGCGTACGGTCGGCGTTCGCACTTCCGTCCGACGTCACAGAGTCCCGCGCTGTCGCGCGTGGACTCTGATTTTCCAGCGAGGGAGAAGCCACTGATGCTTCGGCCCTCTCTCTTTCTAGCTCTCGGTCCTTAATTTCTCTCTCCCCCACGATAAAAGCCCAACTGCCTCCTTTTTCCTTTTTCATTTTCGTTCGTCCCTCACGTGCTTTCCTTTGTGAGCTTAATTGCTTCTTTTTCTCTCTTCTTTTTCTTCCAATTTTTGCTTCATTTCCTTACTTTTCTTCCATTTTGGGTTTGCTACCTAAAATAACAAAAACATACTTAAATACAATTAAATATAAATATAACTTAATAAAATTATATTAAATATAACATAAAATAATGACAATAACTCTATATAAAATAGAGTTATCAATAAGCAGTCTTACTCAGCCAACTATAAACAAACTAGCCAATCCAAATACCCAATGTTTCCTCTATTTTTAAATTTTCATAAATCAAAATTTAAATCCAAAAATACCATCAAACACTGCTCGAAAAATAGCTCAAGATTGGCTAAAAAAGTACCTGAGAATTTCTGTCCCGCGCGTGGAATCACGCACCAAATTCTCTGTCCGAGCATGGGCTTCACGCGCCTTGTGCAGTCACGCGCGTGCATCTGACGTGCTCGACAACAATTTCGTGGTCTAACCCACCTCGCGACCCAACGCCATTTCGGCCGTCTTCCGCCGCTAACTTGACCAATTTCTGCACCTAACCGGTCCCTCGTCGACCTATGAACTAGCCACCGCCTTCAAATCGTCCGATCCGCCGTCATTCGCCGGATTTTTGCCGCAACCCACGACGTTCACAACTTTTCCCGATGCTTCCGGCCACACGCTGCCGCCTACGGCCACGATCTTTCCACGATTGACACCGCAATCCACCGTAGATCATCCAGGTAGCGTTGTCTTGGTCATAAACACTCCCGATCGGAACAGCTTCGAAAACACTTCTCAACCGTCCATCTGCGATCAACCCGTCTTCAGATGGGTTCAGGTCAAAACTGACCCGTTCTCGCAATCTAGCCCGACTCCAGCGGCCCTGGGCTAAATCCGGCCCAGTTAACTCGGCCCACTCCGTGGTCCACTCTTAGCCCGACTCTTTCGTGGACCCAGCCGGCCCAACATCTCGGCCCGATTCACAGATCCGACCATAGCCCAGATTCGCATCCAACTGCACTCGATCCGACCAGCGATCCAGCCCCCCGTGCCTAGATCTGTACTCAACCCGCTCCGTAGGCGCGATCCGTATTGGCTATTTGGATCCCGAACCGGGTAGAGCGACCCGATTTATAGTTTTCCGGTGCTTGCCGTCTCCGGCCGTCGTCCGATGACTTTCCGCGCGACCGTTTTTTGCCCTTTTTACGCGAAAAACTCCAGAATTGAAGATTTAGCAGCCCTGATTCCTAATCTGGCCTCCTTTTCTCCAAAAACATCCGTTTTCCTCCGTTTTTGAGCTCAAAAAGATTAAAATGGGTTTCCTCCAACCCACTTAAAACAGCTCAAAAAACCTCGATTTCTGCATGTTTCAAGCCATTCTTTGCATGAAAACACCAAGGAGAAGTCATTTACCTCTTTAGAAGTGAAAATCTAGCTTGATTTTAGCTTTTCAAGCTTCAAATCCGAAACTTCCAAGCTCAAACCCGTGCATACTTCTAGCTTCACTTCAAGCTCAAGAACCTGAGCTCCGATACCAATTTGTTGGGACAAAAAGCTACCCATCATGGATATAATCACTGAATAAAGAGCTACTAATTAGAATAGAGGTAAGAAAGACATATTTGTTTAGAGTGGTTTGGCAAACCACCTATGTCCATTGTCACCGGAGGAGATTCCGGCCCCTTCTCCTTTTATTAAATTGGGAATCAAGTTACAAGGCTGCTAACTCACCGGAGCTACAGTGAAACCGGCCAAGATAGCTCTCTACACTCTCTACTGCACCCTCTCTCTCTGTTGGTTTTCACTCTCAGGCACACCTCTCTCTTACTCACGGTGTTGCCTTTTTTACACTCCTGTCGGTGCACTTGACTCCTCAAGACAGCAACACCTAGTCACTAATACACGTGAGTTCTAAGTCATCATACACGTGGTTACTAATTTTACAAATATTCCAACAGAGATTTAGAGGAAAAAATCTATATGGATCTTCCATAGGGATTACATAGCTAAGGGAAGTCTAGTGTGTGTTGCCTTCGTAAATTCTTGTATGGTCTCAAATAAGCACCTTGACAATTATACAGTAAGTTTGCTAAAGCCTTTCTCTTTGTCTAGTCTCACCAATCTAGATTAAATTATGCTTTGTTCAGATAGACATGAGATACATTCTCCATTTATCTCCTGGTTTATGTGAATGATATTCTAATTAGGGGAAACGATGAAGTTGCTATCAAGGATTAGAAATAAAACATGCATTCTACTTTTCACATTAAAGACATGGGTCCACCTAAGTATTTTCTTGGTATTAAGACAACATGTTCAGAAAAGGCTATTTATCTCAACCGATACAAGTTTTTTTTAGAGATCATCTCAGAAGCAAGGTTATCAAGATTCAAACCAATAGTCATTCTAATTAAGCAAAACTTGAAACTAACGATAGTTAAATTTGGTGTAAGGATATTGCCTTTGGAAGAGGACCTTTTACTTAAAGATCCATTTAGCTACAAGTGACTTGTGGGTAAACTCATTTATCTTACTATGACAAGACCTGATATTTGTTATGCTATCCAAATTTTCAGCTAATTCACCTAGAATCCCAAATGATTGCATATAAATGCAACAAAGAAGGTAGTAAAGTATATGAAGGGATCCTTAGAATTAGACATTTTGTTGGCTAGAGATTGTAACCTAGAGCTGATGGCTTATTGTGATATAGACTATGCTACATGTCTAAGGTCAATGATGTGCATTTTAGGTTTTTATGTTAGGAAATTCCACACTATCATGAAAAATAAAGAAACAATCAATCGTATCTGTCATTAGCAAAGGTAGAATATCAAGTAATGAACAAAACCATTTGTGAGATAGCTTGGATGCGAGGGCTATTCTAGATCTTAGGCTACATATAAAGGACGAACAACTTTATTTTGTGATAATGATGTGGCTTTTAAGCTTGTAGTGACTTGTTTAGTGAATTTTAAATGCAAGTGAACATGTTAAATAAGTAATATAATGATGAGAAAGTGTATTATCCTATAGAAATTGATGAATGCTAAACTAATTAAGTACTAACAATGAACTAATTCTAAAATTTATCTAGCAAATCAAAAGAAAGTTGATGTTGAATTAAAATTAAAAATTTTTAAAACAAAATTTCAAGATCAAATGAAATTAAATCCAAGTAAGAAAGATCAATATGAGAAATATGTTAAAGCATCCGATTTCACCATAACTACTAGATATGAATTTTCATAGTTTATGCTTGCAAGAATGATAATACTTATGTAATGACAGGACTTTCTAATTTATTTACTATCTTATGTCTAGGTATAGTAAACCTACTCTATTTATTAATTCACTATATTTCTATATAAATTGAAATAAATAAAGTGCATTAGGATCTATAAACATTCTTGGTTTACAATAAATCTTTCAATCATCTTATCATCAAAAGCCATACAAGCAACATGGTATATGTCTATTTATATTTAATTCATGGTTATATATTATAAAAAGTAACTATATATAATCTCCTTTAAGTTTCAAATATGCAAATCAAATCATTCAAGTGATGATCAATTACTTAAAAGCATTAAGCATAATAATATATTACTCACATAAATAAAATATCTTGCAAAACATAGAAACTTATAAAATTCACATCATCATAGTTAGGTTACATCGTCGCTCTAACAAAAGAAAATTAGAATATAATGTAATAATAAAATAAAATAATGGTAGAAATTAAACAAAGCATCTTAAATGAAAAATAGGTAAGTTGTCATCATACTGTCTTCTTTTCAACAATTCTTTGCAAAACTCCTACCAAATCAAACCCAAAATCAAGAATTATAAAAAGTAGATGGAAGCTGATGTGCCTATTTTTTTCTTTTTGATTTTCTTTTCTCTTTCTCTTCTTTCTTTTGTTTCTTTTGTGAGGCACCTCTTTTCACAATTCACTTTTCTCTTTCCTTTTGTGGTCTTGTGTAGTGTGCCCCAATTTCTCTCTTCACAATTCACGCCCTTCCTTCTTCTTTTCCTTTTTTTTTTTTTTGTCTTTTTTTCTTTTTCCTTCTATTCTACACGTTGCCTTCCTTTTCTTTTTCTTCTTTGATTCCTTATGTACCTAGCTTTTTTTTTTTTTCATGTATCCTTTACTTGTTATGCTTTTTTGGGGTTGGCTGCATAAATAATAAATATTTAAATAAATACATAAAAGCTCAAATGTTATCTCACAAAAATTGTATTATATACCTTATAAAATAGTCAAAATACCTCTATAAAAATAGAGTTATTAATATCCACAAACTTAATATTTTACTAGTCCTTGAACAAAAGTAATAGACAACATATGTTTTAGACAAGACCCTTTTATGAAATTCTCCCAAAATTGCTCAACTTAACAATTCAAGAAAAAATATAAATTTCATCCAAATACCACAATTGTTTCACAAGATAAGATAAACTCTTAACTATGTTGATTATATGTATGTGTGTAAGTCTTCATCTTTTTCAACTATATGCACTTAAAATAAATCCACATTGGTATGCAACTTCTCAAAAACTTTGACAAAATCTCATAGGTTTGCTTTTCATTTCTCTATCCACTAATGTAAGCTAATCATCCAACCAAGAATCAATAGGACTTTCATTAGCTTTTAATGTAAGGTTGGGCTAAGGGTAAGATGAAATTCATTTAAGCTTAAGTCACCTATGAACACATTGCTTTCTAGGATCTAATTAAGCTTTTGTCACTTAGTGGGGTGACTAGAGATAAATAAATGAGGTTGGCTTGAAAGGCTCAAAAAATCCAAAGATGGCCTAAATCATTGTCTTAATTGGATACAACCTAGGATTTCACTTCAAGAAAAAATCAAAAAAATTCTAAGATTTAGGTGAGATCTAAAAAAATCACATACTTTACATGAATGTTTTCTAAAGACACATATAATTTTAAAAATGAAGGACTTTTAAATCTTGACATAAGAAAAATTTAAAAATCAGATTTAGTACAAAATTTCTTTCCTTACCCCTAAACTTGAATGAAGCATTGTCCTTAATGTAAAAAAAAAAGAAAACAAAAATAAAGGTGAAATAGGAATGAGAAAACTCCCTTAATTGTAGGTCATATCCACGTAGAGCTATGAAGAGAATGTGGTGACAAAACTTCAAATGAAAAGAAGAACAAAAATGCTTGGGTTACCTCCCAAAAAGCATTTGCTTTATAGTTGTCAGCCAAACTATCTTCAATGTTGCTATTCAAGGAGGATGAAGGTCAATGGTAGTCTTTTACATGTTGACTCCTTCAAATTAGGGCTTTAGACATTGACCATTCACCTTAAATATGCCCTCGGTGTCATTTGTAACTTCTATTGCACCATATGGGAATACCTTTGTAACTATGAAAGGGTTGTACCATCAAGACTATAACTTACTTGGAAATAATTTAAGACGAGAGTTATAAAATAATACCTTTTGGCCAACCTCAAACTCCATTTTTAATATGTGTTTGTTATGTCATCTTTTTGTTCACTCCTTGTATATTTTGACATTTTTATAGGCCTTATCTTGTAATTCCTCTAATTCATTTAACCATAACAATTTAGTTTCACCTACAAACTACATGTCAAAGTTTAAAAATTTTGATGCCCAATATGCTTTATGCTCTAATTCGATTAGTATATGACAAGCCTTCTTAAATACTAGCTTAAAAGGAGACATTCTAATTGGTGTTTTGAATGTTGTCCTATAAACCCAAAGTGCATTATCAAGTTTCGTTGACCAATATTTCCTTAAGGCATTTATAGTTTTTTCCAAAATTCTCTTAGTTTCCTATTTGATATCTCAGCTTGACTACTAGTTTGAGGGTAATAAGGGGTTGCAATCTTATGGGTAATCCCATACTTACCCAAAAGTGTTTCAAGTTGTTTATTGCAGAAATGTATCCCTCTATCATTTATGATTTCCCTAGGAGTGCCAAATCAGGTAAAAATATTTTTCTTTATGAATTTAACCACAACCTTAGCATCATTTGTTAGCCATGCTACCGCTTTTACCCATTTAGACACATTCTCAATAACCACCAAAATATACATATTTCCATAAAAAGGTGTAAAGGGTCCCATAGAATTAATACCCTAAATATCAAATAATTCACACATAACAACATCATTCAGAGGCATCTCATGTTTCCTAGAAATATTTATAATTCTTTGACATTGATTACATGCTACATATGAATATGCATCTCTAAAAAGTGTGGGCCAATAAAATCTAAATTTTAATACCTTAGCTACTATTTTGGTGGCACAAAAATGACCACCTACCTCTTTAGCATGACAATGGTGTAGGATGCAAGCCATCTTTTCTTCTGATCTACACATACTTTAAACAAGAAATGTTCTTCCCAAAAGTAATGTTGAATTTTTTTCTTTGTTGATATGACATTTCAAGAAGAAGAACATTATTTGCTAAATAATTTGCAAAATTAGCATACCAAGAAATTTTCATGGATTGGAGTACAAATTTTTTTCATTAGGGAACTCTTTCATGGTTAGTTGATCTTTTTCTTTCAGATTTCAAATTCTATTCAAATGATCTACAATTAGATTTTCAATCCTTAATCTCTAAATCAAACTCTTGTAGCAATAGAATTCACCTAATCAACCAAGATTTTTATTTATTTATTTTTTTTCAAGTAAATGCTTAAGAGCAAAGTGGTCAAAATAAACTATAACTTTGCAGTCAATCAGATAAGAATGAAATTTATCAAAAACAAATACTATTGCCAAAAGTTCTTTTTTTGTTGTTGAATAATTCAATTGTGGACTTGACAAGGTTTGATTGCGTAGTAAATGGTCCAAAAAATTCCATTATTCCTTTGTCCTAAAACAACTCTTACTACAAAATCACTTGCATCACACATAAATTCAAAAGGTAAGTCTTATTCTGGTGCTACCATGTTTGGTGCTAATACTAACTTTTCCTTTAAAATGTTAAAGGCCTACAAGCATTTATCAGAAAAGTTAAATTTCACATCTTTAACCAACAAACTTGAAAAAGGTCTAGCAATTTTAAAAAAATATTTTATGAACCACCTATAAAATCCTACATGCCCTAAAAATCCTCTAACAAGTTTCATTGATGTTGGTGGGGGTAATTTTGTAATGACATTCACTTTATCTTGATAAACTTTTAATCATTTTTTGGATATTTTATGCTTGAGTACTATTCCTTTCTGCACTATAAAATGAAATTTCTTCCAATTCAAAACAAGGTGAGTCTCTTCACATCTTTGTAAGACCATTGCTAAATTATTTAAATAAATGCCAAATAATGAGCCAAATACAAAAAAATCATTCATGAAAATTTCAAAATGAATTTTTCTACCATATCAAAAAAAATGGCCATCATGGATTTTTGAAAAGTTACTGGTGCATTACAAAAACCAAAAGGCATTCTTCTGAAAGCAAAGGTACCATAAGGGCAAGTGAAAGTGGTTTTTTCTTGATCTTTTGGTGTAACGAGAATTTGATTGTACCTCAAATACCCATCAAGAAAGTAATAAAAGTCATGTTCTGTACGTCTTTTTAACATTTGATCAATAAATGACAAAATGAAATGATCTTTTCTTGTGACATCATTTAGTTTTCTATAATTTATACACATATGCCATCTGGTAACTGTCTTAGTTGGAATCAATTCATTATTATCATTTCTTTGAACAATCATACATATCTTATTTGGCATAACTTGCACAAGACTTACCCAAGGACTATATAAGATGAGATAAATGATCCTTGCATCAAACAATTTACCTTAACCTTTACCACTTCTTACATCTTTAGGTTCAAGCGCCTTTGAGGTTGAAGAGTGGCTTTGTACTACTCTTTCATCAAAATCTTATACATGCAGAGTGAAGGACTAATTCCCTTGATATTAGCTATTTTCCATCTAATTAGTCCCTTATGCTTTCTCAACACCCTAAATAGTTTCAATTCCATTGATTTTGTCAAAAAAGATGATATAATTATTGGTAAAGTAGAAACTGTATCTAAATAGACATATTTCAAATGATAAGGTAAGGGCTTGAGTTTAAGAGTTGGAGGCTCTTCAATTGATGGCTTAGGCTTTGTCATGTGTTGTCCTAACTCCTTAAACTTTGTTACCTTCTGCTGCGAATATGGTAGATTAGCCTCCATGAGATTTGCATACTCCTGTATCTCCTCACTTTCAATTTCCTTATTCTTTAGGTGAACCAAGGATGCTTTAAGTGGATCCTTGAAAACTTTTTCTTGAAAGATCTTATTCACAAATTTATCAATTGTCTCAACCTTAAAGTAAGAACTATCATCAGAGGTATGTTTCATTGCAGTAAAAAAATTAAACGTGACAAAATTATTTTGAACTCTTATAATTAACTTCCTTTGCTGTACATCAATCAGAGCTCTTCCTATTGTTAGAAGAGGTTGACCTAAGATAAGCAGTACCTCAAAGTTTTCCTTCATATCAAGTACTATAAAATATGCAAGAAATATGAATTTGTCAACGTTCACCAATACATCTTCCATAATGCCCCTTGGATATTTAATTGATCGATTAGGTAGTTGCAAGGACATTGTAGTTGCCTTCATTTCACCTAATCCTAATTTCTTGAAAACTGAAAAAGGCATTAGATTAATACTTGCTCCTAGGTCACATAATGCCTTAATAAAGTAAGAATCTCTAATAGTACAAGGAATTGTAAAATGCCCTGGATATTTTAATTTTAAAGGCAATTTGTTTTGTAAAATAGTTAAACATTCTTAAGTTAGATTCACTGTTTTATACTCTTCTAGCTTCCTTTTATTCTTCAATATTTCCTTGAGAATCTCTAATAGTATAAGGAATTGTAAAACGCACTGGATATTTTAATTTTAGAGGCAATTTGTTTTGTAAAATAGTTAAACATTCTTAAGTTAGATTCACTATTTTATACTTTTCCAGCTTCCTTTTATTCTTCAATATTTCCTTAAGAATCTCTAATAGTACAATGAATTGTAAAATGCCCTGGATATTTTAATTTCAAAGGCAATTTGTTTTGTAAAATAGTTAAACATTTTTAAGTTAGATTCATTGTTTTATACTCTTCCATCTTCCTTTTGTTCTTCAATATTTCCTTAAGAAATTTTGCATAACTAGGCATTTAAGCCAATGCATCTACAAAAGAAATTTTAATATGCAGTTTCTTGACTATATCAAAGAATTTGCAAAACTACTTGTCTATCTTTTGTTACTGGAGTCTCTGAGGAGACGGTATTGGAGGCACATAAGGCTTGGGATTATCATGGAATAATATTCTTTTGGTTGCCTTCTCAAGTTGTGTGCTAACATCATTTTTCCTTATTCCCAACATTTTCTTTCTCAACATCATATTTTCTTACTTGCTTGCCACTTCTCAGGCTTATGGCCTTTGCATATTCTTTAAGATTTTTCTCTATGTTGCTAGGCAAGGAACCTTATTGTCTTTCTAAGATCATATTCGCCAACTGACCTATTTGTACTTCTAAATTTTTAAGGGCAACTTCTTAGTTTTGAAATCTTGTTTCATTATTTTGTAGCATCTTGGCGACTATATCCTTTAAATTAGACTTCTTTTCTTTGCTTAAATCCTAGTGGTGGCCTCATTGCACTAAAATTACTCCATGAAAAATTTGGTGATTATGCTATCTTGGATTGTAAGTATTGGAGTATGGATTATTTTGTGATCTACTTGAATTTTCAACAAAATTAGCATATTCACTACCTTGAACAAAGGTGTTACTTACTTGACACTCTATGCTTGCATGTCCTCCACTACAATGATCACATACTATGTTTTGAATCTTCATCACTGGAGCACTCATATTATCTATCTTCCTCTTGGGTTTATCAAACTGTGTATACATTGTAGTAAAAGCATCCACTTCATGAACTCCACTAGTTTTCCTCATTGGTAGCCTTTCAATAGTTCACTGATAACCATTGGTTGCCATTTCCTTTAAAAGATCAAATTCTTCTTTTGTTGTCTTGTTATGCAAGGCCCATTTTGCAGCCGCATTAAACATAAAATGAAGATTTGTATTAGCCCATTATAAAAATTTTGTACCTGTAACTCCGTGATGTAGATATCTCCTCAAAAGATCTTTGAATCTTTCCCACGCTTCATAAAATCATTCATTGTCCATCTGTGCAAAAGTAGAAATATTGTTATGCATTTTGGCAAACTTGGCAGGAGGAAAGAACTTATCAAGAAACTTTTGAGCTAAATCATCTTATGTCATAATTGATTATACAAGAAGAAAAGAAAGCCAATTTTTAGCTTTGTCTCCAAGATAAAATGAAAATAACCTTAACTTGACAACATCATTTGTGACTCCATTGTATTTAATTCATGCCACAAATTTCAAGGAAGGCTTCAATGTAAGCATTTATAACATCGTTTGGTAGCCCACTAAATTGCACAGATTGTTGAAACATCTAGATGAGTGTTGGCTTAAGTTCAAAATTGTTTGCTTGAATTGTACGCCTTTTGATGCTTGAGGTGGCACCTTGAACTGTTGGTGCAACATAATCTCTTAGAAGTTTGCATGAATTATTATTGTTACCCATCCTTCTAATTTGACTTTTATGTTCTCTTAATTGCTTTGGTTGCCTTTTGAGTTTGCATTCAATTTTTGGATCAAGATCAACAAGTCCTCCTTGGTTGTGGGTCATACATGTCTACAACACCTTTGAATAATATCAACTAAGAATTTTTTTTTTGTAAGGAAAAAATAGCAATAATAAAGTAAAATAAAAGTAGAATCTAACAAAAAAAGTTTTTTTTTTCAAACGATTAAAAAAAAAGTTTTCTTTTATAAAATAAGGATAAGATATATAATTTGCATAAAAACTTATAATATAATCCTTTGTAATAGAACAATCCTAGAGCTAAAGAAATGTTTGAATAATGATCAAGAAGCTCACAAAAATATCTCTATGATAAGAATATATATACAATCAACTTTAAAGTCCAAATATTTAAATGAATATACTTAGGCACTCAAAAAGACAAATTTTTAGCAACCTCAAATATTCTATAATTTGTTAGGCACAATGAGCACACAGTGACTTAACAAATAGTTTAAAAATCAACTACAGAATTACTGTAATACTTTTAGAGTCTTCAATGATTGATTTGTGATAAAAGATACGATTAATTTCACACAAATCAACCCACACCCACAAAAACCTCAAACCAAATGATTAATGATTTTAGAGACAAGGGCAGTGAGCAATTTGTTTAAATACTTGAATCAATCAGCTCAAACCAGCACGAGCAATGAAGGAAATTGCAAACCGAGCTCGTATGATAAAGTGTAAAATGATCATTTGCTCTGATAGCGTATGCATTTTTGCTTTCAACTTAACAACAACGTTTTTTTTTCCTTTTTCTTTGATTTCCCTGCACACCAATATCACAAGAGCTTTGCCAAAAACGTTAGCTGTGAAAAGTGTAACTCAAAGTAACTTCTACCTCAAGTTTTTGCTGGTTAAACTATAGTCGTTACAAGATTTGATGGAGAGAGGAGAGAAACTAGGACCTGCGGGAAGAAAGAAATTTGTGGGAAGAGAGAGAGAAAGGGGAAGGAGGGAAATAGGGAATTTGCCACGTGGGGGAGAGGATTTCATTTTAAAATCCTTTGGGCTTGGGTCTTCTTTTGGGCCCAGGAAGAAACCACACAGGCTCAGTTGCTTTGAGTCTAATAACAGCCCACTTAAAACTTTTTGCTCAAACCCACTTTACATAAATAGTTCTTCATGTAGGTCATAGAGTCCAACTAAATATCTTAAGAATAATAGGGGAATATAAAAGTTATTCCTAAACATAAATATAAAGTTAACCATAATGCTTATTTTATCAATAAAAATTATAAGCAATAGCCTTATATTTATTTATTTTATGAGGCAAAATATTATGTAGATGCATAATTCATTTTACAAATATTTTCCTTTTTGTCAATTATCAAAATCATATTCCTAAAATAAACCTTTCTAATCAAATCATGACAACAAAATTTCCTGTGACCTTTGTTTTTGACGGTGCATAGAAACATTTTGGTTCCTTAACTTTGGTATTTCAAACTATGTCACTAATAACTTGGTAGATCTCAATAATCTGATTTCTTATAATGGCCTCCCCAGGTCATGAAAGGAGATGGAGTGGCCTTCTAATAACATACTAAATTAATAGAAAATAAAAGCCCATGGGAGAAACTATTCAATACTTCACCCTTCATAGCTCATATATGCATATTTGTGAGTCTTGTTTATCATTATCTTAGGTCCTATACAAAACACTAGCTATCCTATGCGGTACAAAAGATACATGTCTTTGCACAAAAACAAATAAAATCTTTGTTGTTGCAAATACAATTTTAATGAAAACATTTGTTCTTTTGATAAACAAAACACACCCCCTTCCATTGAAAATTCTAAACCAATTTTATTTTCCGATCATTCTACAAACACCATCAAACACAAACCCATCTCCATCCATAACACATACAGCCACTCTGCAAAGGAATGATGAATCGCCTACACGGATTTGCACACTTATTACGAAATCCGTGTCTCTCAACAATGTGTACCGAAAAAGATTTCTCTTTTTGATGATTTGAGTTGGCGGAAAAAGGAATATGTTATCAGAAGCACTAAAATCATCATAAGATACATGTTCCTAAAATTGATTCGTTAGTCATGATCTCCGTATATATGCACTGCTTCATGAATCAAAATTTCGGACATTTCCGGTCCAAACTCAAATAAAAAAGGCTCCATTCCAGGAAAAAGGTAGAAATATAATTCAATGTTCTTCCTCTTGGCACGCACGTGTATTTGTTCTAAGAACCATTACAGTAATTGAAGTAGGGTGTACTTGTAGAAGTACTACTATCCCTAGCCTGTTGCATTGCATGAAAATTATACATCCCTTAATAGGAGAAGCTAGTAGAAAGGAAATTTCATACTTAAGAACAAAAATTCTTGTTTTCATTGTGGGGCAGCATGCTCTACTAATCTCTTGAGTGGGTAGAAGCACTTGTGGAAGATTGACCAGACGTATATCCTGTCCTAAATCCTATAGTTGAAGAAGGATCTTGTAAGATAGATCTACCTGCAGAGAATGGAGGTGCTAATTGCTGAATAAGGTTTATTGAGTTGCTTCCAAGCATGAGAACAACCACTGACATGGTAGGTCTATTGTTAGGATCTTCTTGGACACAAGACAATGCGATATGGATCAGTCTTAGAGCCTCACTTTCAAGACAATCGTCAAGTATGTTTTGGTCCATGAACTCCAATCCTTTGCCTTCATTCCATAGTTGCCATACCTGTTTTGTAATGTTTTTTGTTCTTATCATGTCAGTATTGTAAGGTAAAAACTTCACACTAGAACTCAAGATATGGATGAGGAAAAGAAACCTACTTGTGAGAGAAGGTTCTGTTCACAATATGGATGACAGATGCTAGTATTCCTTTTTCCACTCATGATTTCTAGCATTAAAACTCCAAAGCTATAAACATCAGACTTTATAGAAAATAACCATTCCATTGCATATTCTGGTGCCATATATCCACTGTTGAACAAAAGTATTATTATTTATAACTTTATTCAAATGAAATGAGTGAAACTAGAGCTATTATATATAGTATTCCATCATTAAGATTAAAAAGTAGCTAATATATTTTCATATATCTAGTCAAGCATCATGAATCATGACTTCAATCAATGGAAGAGAAGTAAAACATGAACTTTTATATATGTAATATTTTACCATTAAGAGCAAAAGTGTCATTGTCATTACTAGAACTAATGGACAATACGTTACAACAAAAAATATAGAGTTTTCTTCTAGATGTACCAATAAATTTTAAAGCATATCTAAAACAGTATTTATAAAACAAATTGCAAAAGAATGAAGCTTCCCTTCCCCAATAACGTATACCAAGAAGACAAAACGTCAATCATGTTTGAAAATTTTCACCGACAATGACCAATCGTTTATGGGAAATAAAAAGTAATGAAGCAAATGACTTACTATGTCCCCATGACTTTGTTAGTATTGGCTTCTATTTGCTTGCTGCAAATAATCCTTGCTGTACCAAAATCTGATATTTTGGGGCTCATTTCACCATCCAACAATATATTACTTGCTTTTAAATCTTTATGAATAATTTTGAGCCGAGAGTCTTCATGTAAATACAAAAGACCCCTTGCAATTCCATGGATGATGTTTGTACGCTTAGCCCAATCTAATTGCTCACATTTTGTTGGATCTACATTGTAATAACATAAAGGCAAATAGTACTCTTAAGAAGTGCTGGCATTGTGGAATCCGACAAGTAAACACACATACATATATAGAAAATAGAGAGAGAGAGAGAGCAAACCAAATAGAAAGACATCAAGACTAGTGTTGACCATATACTCATACACTAGAAGCTTTTCATCTCCTTCCAAGCAGTATCCCAAGAGCATTACTAGATTTTTGTGCTGAAGTTTCAAAATCACCATCACTTCATTCTTGAACTCTTCGAGTCCTTGATTAGATTTTATTGAAAGCCTTTTAACTGCTATTTCTTTTCCATCATTCAACTTCCCCTGAAGCATTTGAAACTTTGTAAACCAAGAAGGATATTTCACTGTAGAATCGTAGGCATGCGTTGCTAGATTTTACTACATTAGGGTTCACTTCTCTTTCCATAACCAAATTGTCGCAGCAAGCTTTACTGTCATTGGTTCCGAACTTGTGCTATTTTATATTTTGAATGCAAATAATATTTCATCGTAAAAAATGCATGAGTAATAGAACAAGTACTCTGTCTTTTAACCTTGTAAACTGGGCCGAAACCACCTTCTCCAAGCTTATTTGCATCAGAAAAATTGTTTGTAGCTTTCTGCATGGTACTGAAATTGAAGTACTGCATTTCTTCACTGCCGTCTCTGTCACGAGCATTGATACTTCTAACCATTAGGTTACCTGATGGGGAAGCTTCCAAATTTCCGAATAGAATTTCTCTGTTTCCTTGCACTGTTGAGCGGCAAACTGTTCTTAAACATTATTGGTACTAGGTGTACAAGTCATAATCAATTAATCAAGTTTGTTTCGCCTTCAGCGTAATTACACAGAATCTACCTTCTTGTCTTTTGGTCCTGCCAAAGGACGAGTAATACCCGATTCCCAAGAGAGCAGCAACTGTGGCAATTGATGATAGAGTAATGATTACTATCTTTGTTGTATTATTTCTTCCTTCTCCTCCTGTCTCACAATACAAATACACGACTAAGGCTTAGTTACATCTTTAGGATATCGACAGAAAAATAATGCATGGACAGAGTCTCCATTACCCGTGACAAATACATAAGCACCCATTTTTGCAAGGACCTTTGTTATCTTGTAGTTGAAATAATAGATTAACATCAAGGCCGTATTATATCACATTTAGAGAGAAAGGAATAGAAGAAGATTCAGCGATACAAGTTTAGATAACTCAACCATTATTGTTAAAATCAAAAAGGATGTGAGAGGGAAGATTTCATCTACCAGAAGAGTCAAGCTTACAAATTGTAATAAATTTTTACAAGAGCTTTGGAATTTGCCAAGTGCAATATTTGAGCTTAGATGATGATATTTTGTAATCAAATAATCTTATAAATTTTTTTACGGGTGATATATAATTTGACCTTTCACAAAAAAAAAAAGAAAAAAAGAAATAATAGATTAACAATTTCATGAAAGTTCTAAATGGAAAATGGGAATATGATTTAATTTGACAGATAAATAGAAGTGTTGAAGTTAAAAACGAAAAACTACAGACAACGCAGAAGATGAAAAAAAGAAAGAAAGAAAATAATGGGAGGGATGGGAGAAGATGTATTGTGCTCATTATTATGATATCAAGATATTAAGATTAGAATGTTCATTGTCTAATCCATAAGCTATCTTGAAAGTAAGAAGAAACTTTTTTAATTTAAACAAATTCAGGTATATGTCTTAGGAAATGGGACAATCCAAATTGCTAACATGTTTTCTATGCAAGATAAAAGTCTCACATCAAATATATGATCTCTTGTGGTAAAACTTAAATAAAGAAAGTACTTTCCTATCTTTTAGTTAGCTTCTGGATTGAACTTTTGGCCTTTTAACATTGTATGAAGCCTAAATTGAATTGTTTTACCTTATGCAACCTTGAGCTCATTGTCATTCAGCATGCATGGACATGTGTTACATGAAAGTTGCATATTGAGTACATAATTTTTTATTGTGAAACTTAAATGAAGGAAATGCTTATTTAAATTTTAAATTAGCTTTTGGGTTGCCATGAGGCCCATGCTAATATGGCAGGTACGAGGGGCTTTAAGCATTCTAACATGCCCCTTCACCATGATGGATGAATATTAGCTATCAATGATGCCAAACAGTTGACTTATAGGAATGTTGAGGGAAAAACTTGAGATGAGTTTTGCCAAGGGCAAAACCTAGCTATGATACTATGTTAAGGAATATTAAGATATTAAAATTAAATTTTTATAGAGAAGAGACCATATCCAACTTAAAATCCCCATACATTAAATGGAGAAACTCATTTATTTATAAATTACCTTTTAAGTTCATGTTTTTTCCTTATGAGACTTAATATGTCCTCTTGCCTTAAGTATTAGGCAACACTTTCATGGAGGTCTTCGTCTACAAGTGAGGGGGCATAAGATTGAACTTAAGTTAAATGGATTCCTTAACAATGTTATTGCCCAAATCATACCCGCTTAATTGATTCTTAAATGTCCCACGGTGATAATCATTCAAGAAATTTGCTGTCCAATACTGGCACTTTACAAATCATACTGTACTAAGGTAGTTGTTTGTTCTTCTATGGCCTCGCTGCACCAACAAATAAGTGACAAATATTCGGGGACAAAGTTGAACTAGCTTCAATGTAAAACCCAATTCTATGCGTTTTTAACGTTACCTGGCAGTGGCTGTGCTGCAGCAGGCACAGGTTGGGGCGGCGTCTGCACAGGTTCAGATGGTGAGTCCTGAAAGAAAGAGTAGTTCTCGTACCTCATATTGCAACTTGGAGCTAAAAGACGCCAACCTTGTTTCTCTTGACAAAATTTATCGGCCTCTTTCAGCAACTGGTTAAAGCAACTGCTGCACGAAAAAGTATCGATGTCTAGAGTACACTGCACCAATCCATATTTTCTCTCCAAAGAATTTCCTGGAGATGGTATGCTGTCTGCGCTAAAGAACATCTTTGTTGATAAAGCTTTACCAATTAGGTCGTTGATCAGACTTCGTGCTCCGTAATTAGGTATAGCAGGTAAAGTTTTATTGTTCTGATTCCACATGAGTGCATATGGAAATACCTGTATCTTTCCGAAGAAATTGGTGTCAGAGTACCGTAACATGCATTGATCGAACCATATGTCAGCTGTTGTACTATTTGAACACTGACTTGTGATGTTTTTACTCGCATAGCTGACAGCTTTGGCGGGTACTACTATTAACATCACCTCGGCATAGGAATAGTGCGTAGATGCCATTCGAGGTATCGTTGTAGAATCTGTTGTTTTGAGAGGCTTTAGTGGATAAAGAATCCAACAGGAGGACGAGATTGGATTTGTAGGATGTGTAGGATGTGTAGGAGGTCCTGTTAGATGGACAAAGGCTCTGGAACTGTTGAAGAAAAACATTGTACATTCTAGTGCGTGAACGGAAAATTCTACGGTGAATGTGTGCAAGCGCTGCATCTAACTATATAACAACTTCTATAATGAGAAAATAAGAAATGGGTTTGATGCTTATGACTGCTAAGGTGAGCATACTCAAGTCGTCACGGTCATAAGGTTATAATCACCATCTTAACTACGCATTCTTTCTCCCATCTTTATCCACTACCTATCCCTCCACTTTCCGCGCAACTTCCCCGAGAGAATCAGAGACTTCTTTAATTCGAATGCGTGGTGCGGGAAACAAACTTTCAAATTAATTAATCAATTACGACTGTTTTCTTTTTCCTTCTTTTGTTGGTCATCCTTATGTTTATTCTCAGTGAATGCCGCGTAGAATGAATGAGAAAAAGGCTGACGTGTGTCTTTGGATTGTCAGAGTGTGGTCGATCAAAAGTGGTTTTCTTTCTTATTTCTTGAATTGATCTCAACATGATTGACGACGGGGATGGTTTGGTTCTCTAGCATATAAGATTTGATAAATTGAATCCTAGCCTATAGGACATATACCACTTAATGCGTCCTCATGCGGAACATTTAATAAATGAACGAGAGCGAGAGAGAGAGAGAGAGAGAGAGAGAGAAGATTTGATTAATTGAATAGGACATATCCAGCACTTAATGCGTCCACATGCGGAACATTTAATAAGAGTGAGAGAGAGAGAGAGAGAGAGAGTGAGAGAGAGAGTGAGAGTGTGCGTGTGTGTGTGTGTGCGCGCGCGTGTGCGTGTGTGTGTGAGAGAGAGAGAGAATGAGTGAGAGAGAAAGAGAGAGTGAGAGAGAGAGTGTGTGTGTGTGTGTGTGTGAGAGAGAGAGAGAGAGAGAGAGAGAGTCAAGACTCAATACAAGATTGTCCCAAGCATTGTATGAATTGAAGCAATACTTTTATATAATGTATTAGGATTGGTGGAATAATTACCATTGATGGTATATTTGTAATATCTTTATATGGTGAAAGTTGTTCATGTAATTGTAGAAACTAGAGTTTTAAATAGAGCAAGTCTAGAGAAACATAGTAGGCAAGTCACTCTTGTCAAAGAGACCCTTTTTGGGGGTTACCTAGTTGTTGGAGAGAGCATCTTTCAAGGATTCTTAATGATAAAAAAATCCATGAAATGCATATTTGATAAGAGGAAAAGGAAAAGAAATCTAATAAGAAAAGACTACAAGAAAGTAAGATATTATGTTGATTTGAATATTTTAAATCCACTATGTTTGGAAGTGTGTGTTCTTATATTTGTGTGTTTAATCTTTATGTAGATTTACTATATTAAAGTTTTACAACAAATGGTATCAAAGCAACTTGAATCCCAACAAGTGATATTGAAGCTATTGGATCTAAAAGATTAGGACCAAAGATGACATATCTAACTAGTGAATGCAATTGAAGAAACAAATTAATATGTTTTAATGTAAGATTTTCTTTTTCCTTAGATCTAGTTTGACTTTTGATGATATTGATGTAATTCAACTGGAATATATTTTTTGGAATGGTGGATTGGGGTTTGTAAAGTGCATATCTATGTCTCTATATCCAAATTTTAGTATTTGTGAGCCAAATTAGAAATTTTTATTAAAAGGCATAACATTTTTAAGATGATTGGTATTTTCAAATTTGTTGGATTAAAGAGTTAGATTATTCTTGGTGATTGTATGAATTGTTTGGCCTAAGTTGTGGCATCGGATTTCAAAGAACAATAGAGACATCATTGGTTGAAAGCAAAGATCATGATGGACGATCAAGAACAAATTTGAAGATTGGTTTTGATTTATTGCATGTGGTGGAAAAGTAAGGGTGCTCGGATAATTTGTGGGGGATTTTGGTTCTAACCCAGGTAGCAAAATAGTGAACAACCATAGTAGTTTGCTAGAATAATCGGGTTAGGTTTATGGTTTTTGGGTGATAGCTAAAAATGCAACTAATGGTAGTAGACCAACATCGATGATAGTGGAAGATGGTTATTAGTAGGCTCTAGTCTTGTTCATAGTTTTTTATTTTTATTTTTATGTTGCAGTATTGTTAAAGGGAAGCATTTTAAGGACCAAATGTTAGATGGATTGTTGATTAAGGGGGAGCTTGTGATACTTCTAATTTTTGTTGTAGATATTTTCAATTTTTGATATCTATATGAGGTGAGAGAGGCTTTGATTTTTGATTCCACAAAAGTATCAATAATTTTAAATAGGAGGTGGACTTTTTAATGGGTAGATTCTAGAGTTTGTCTAAAGACTATAGTTGTGAAAGTTGATTTTTCTTTTAAGTTTTTCTCTTTCAAAAGACTATGGTTGTATATTTGGTGTATTTGAAAAGATTTTTTTTTATATCTTCCTATAGTGCAAAAATATTGCACTAATTAGTCAAAGGGGGAGATTGTTAGGATTGATAGAATCATTAGGCTTAATGGTACATTTGTAATATCCTTGTATGGTGAGGGCTATCCATGTAATTATAGAAGCTAGAGTTTCTATATAAATAGAGGATTTGTAGAGAAACCTAGTAAGCAAGCCACTTTCAAAGGAAAGTCCCCTTTGGGGGCTAGCTAGTTGTTGGAGAGAGCCTTTATCATGAAATCTAGATGATGAAAGAACTCATGAGATGCATGTTTGATGAAAGGGAAAATGAAAAGAAAATCTAATGAAAAAAGACTATGGGAGAAGTAGGCATTATGTTGGTCTAAACCTTTTAAATTTGTTTTATTTTGGTATGTATATTTTTATGGTTTAGAAACTAGAAACTAGGGTTTGTGTGTACATTTGTAATATCCATGTATGGTGAGGGCTATCCATATAATTTATAGAAAAATTATGATTTCTTTATAAATAGAGAAAGTATAGAAAAAAGAGCTACTTTAAGGAGAAAATCTCTTTTGGGGGCTAGCTAGTTGTTAAAAAGAGTCATTTTCATAGATTCTAGATGATGAAAAAAATCCATAAGATGCATGTTTAATGAAAAGAAAAGGAAAAGAAAATCTAATGAGAAGAAATGACAGGGAAAATAGGATATTATGTTAATCAAAACCTCTTAAATCTATTGTATTTAGGTGTTTACATTCCTATAATTTGGAAACCAAATACTAAGGTTTGTCTATACATTTGTAATACCCATGTATGGTGAGGGCTATTCATGTAATTATAAGAATTAATGTTTCCCTATAAATAGAAGAAGTATAGAAAAACTTAGTAAGCATGCCACTTTCATGAGAAAGCCTCCTTTTGGGGCTAGCTAGTTTTGGAGAGAACCCCTTTCATGGATTCTAGATGATGAAAGAATCCATGAGATGCATGTTTGATGAAAGGAAAATTAAAAGAAATATAATGAGAAACTATGAGGAAAGTATGAAGAGACTACATAAAAAGTATGACATTATGTTAGTTCAAACCTTTTAAATCTATTGTATTTGGGCATGTAAGTTTCTAGAGTTGTGTGTTTGATTTTTATGTAGATTATGCATTGTCTTGAATTTATGCAACAAGTAGTATTAAAGCCACTTGAATCCTTAACACAAGGATTTGAAATTGTTGTCCCATCCACAAAGCATTGCAAATGATATAACAATGCGATGCTGTGGGTACTTTCTAGTAACGTGCAACAGTCATTTTTATAAATTCTTTCATTGATATATATAGTAATTGGGATTTTTCAAAATGAAAAATTGTACATTAAGAATAAAATTTAATTTAACAACTTATCTTAGTGTAAAACAACCTTAACAACTAAAATCTTATATAATAATTTAATTCAAAGTAAAATAACTTGAATAACTATATCTCATTTTTTGTTATCTTTCTTTTTAGTTGCTCTTTGACTTGGCCTTTCTGTTAGTCTTTGTCTTAATCTTCTTGATTTTTGACTTTTGATTGGGTGCACGTGACAATGCCCCTTTTCAATATAAATCCTACCCTTAGGATTTGAGTAAAAAAGGGTCCAATTTAGTAAAACATCCTAATAACTAACAAGCTAATACAACACTATGACTAGTAAGGAACCCATACTTAAAAATGCTTAAAAACAAGAGAGCCTTGATGGCAAGTTGGTGGTCAAAACACTTTTCCGATGGCTGGCCGGGGTGAGTAAGGGCAGCTCAATATCTAGAATGCCAGAAAAATGGGACAGCTTTCATTTTATCTATTTCCAGTTGTAAGAAATGGAGAATATTAGAAGAAGCATTCGAGCGACCAAATTGCTTTTTATATCGCTGTAATGTTCTATACAATACTAAGCCTATAAACCTATTCTATGTAGGAAAAGCAAATAGTCACGATGACAATTAGAATGATGACGAGCAATCCACAACGAAGCACATGACCAATATGGCAACATGCGCATTAACACCAACTCTGGTTGAGACCTCTCAATACCGAATCTATGCGTACAAGATTTTCATGGGTTTATCCTCCTCAACACAGGATGACCTAGCCATCGTTAGTGACTTCTTCGGCAACGGAGATGAAACCACGTGATCCCTCCTAAGAGTGAATCGATGACATTTGGACTTAACTATGACCATCATAGGTTTAAATGCCAATGGGTGGTGTTGGGTTGGGGAAAACTATGAAGCAAATGGTCATTGCTTCTTGATCTACTCCTGACTGGGTGGAAGCCAATCGAAGGTGTGTAGGGAGGGCTTATCTTCTCAACTGGGTTTCGGTCATATCAAGGGTGGCGACGAAAGGTCATTTCGCCTCTTGCTTAGCTTTTTCCACTTAAACCTGTTCCTCTTTCCCCTTGTGCATTTTCTTTTTAATTTTTGCCTTGAAGTATCCAAGTTTTATCTTGAAACATCTGTGTTTCACCTCTGAGCATTCTTGTATTTTGACCAAATTGTTGTCCAACTCCATTTGGTCATGACTCTTGTCAGCTATTACTTCCTCTACTGAGCCCTTATTGCAAGAGCACTAGCTTTGATATTATTTGTCATGTTTAAACAAGAGAAAAATAAATAATCTATTTGAAGGAAACTAAACCTTGTAGGTAATTTTTACATTTTAAATTGATGATCTTTATACACTAAATGTATTTACATCTTTTGTTTATGCCATTTGGAATGAAAGAAATAATAGGGTCTTTAAGAATAATATGATTTCTGAATGTTTTACTCTTGAAGCCATCAAAAGGCTTTAAGAGATAGACTTATTTTGGTTAAAGTATTTCAAAACAGCTAAAAACTTACATATTTAGCATGTTTAATATGATGTATGTTATATGTTCTCATCACAGTGGAAACACCCCAAATCATCTTGTAATGAACATTAGTGTATAAAAACTTTTACTTACAAAAAAATGGTTGCACTTGTATACCTTTGAATATATTCAACATTTTTCTAATTTAGAAATAGCCATTTTCCACCTATACACTATTGCCAAAACAGAAACATTAAAACAACCAATGTCAGACTTCAGTGACAACTATTTATAAATTACATATTCTAGAGCAATAAGAACTTCAATTGTAATTGTTATTGTATAGAGATTTTAACAATTCATCTAGAAAATTATCTAAATCTCTTCTAGTAGGAAGAAGTAAACCTAGTTAACTAGGTTCACATCATATTTCTGTAGAAAACGTAACACATATAGTTGATAATAAGCATCATCTTGTGGTCAACTATTAGCAATTTCTATGAGTTGACAAGGTAAAGAGAATTTTCATATCAAATCATAGTTGGGGTTCAATTACCCCTCCCCTCCCCGTGTTCGTGAGTGTTAAAAAGAAATCACAATTGAATGTTTTTAGTTTTAAGATCATGATGAATCATAGAAGAAATTTTTTTAAAGATAAAGAAGCTCTTCAATAATACATGGTAAAGTCTAGCATGTCTTTATTAATTTAAATATGAACTTTTACTCGGACCCACTTACTAATCTAAGTCGTTCCCAATCCAAATATGAGTTTTGCCGGGATTTATGTCCTAATCTAAGCCTATTTTATAAACAAAGAGACACGTAGCATAAAATCTCAAACTTGAATGCTAGATTCGTCTTGCTTAACACCGTGTAATCTTTCTCTGAAAATATATAGAAGTGGAAGAATCTCCTACGAGAATGTAAGGTGCAAAAGAAGTCTGTGATAACCGTTCTTGCCATTTGCAACGGATAATTTTCTCTGAAAATATATAGAAAAAAAGGCATGTAATACTTCTTGAAGTATCTTGCTCTTAGTTGGTTTCCAAAGCTACCATATTTCGAAACCAAATTAGGTATCTGATCTGACCTTTTAGTCTACACAGTCTTCTTCTCACCTACATTTTTTATTTTATTTTATTTCTCTTTTTCTCACCTACATTTTTTTTTTATTTCTTTCTCATAAGATCATCTTTTAGGATATAATCATGGTGACAGGTGGTCTGCCTTGAATCCCCACTTTTATTTAAATCTTCTTTCAATAATGAGTATTAGATTTTAGGGTTGATCAACACTTTAATTAGAACAAGAACTAAAATAGAAATTTGTATATAAAATAGAATAATATAAAGAACTATGAGAGAAAGTTTTTAAATTTTATAATTTTGAAGTGCAATTGATTGGTCTATTTATAGTGGTCAAAATATGATCTAAATTCTTTTTTAAAATAGTTATATCTTTTGATATTTTGTAATTAATGTGTCTTTTGATATTTTGTAACATGTCTCTTAATATTTTGTAACCAACTATTCAAATTACTATTTTGCCCTAATTGGTTTATTTTTAACTAAACAACTTTGAGTCCGTGTTGATAAGCTGGAAAGTGAGGCAACTCTCCACGCGTAGGAAACTTGGTGTCTCAGCTATTACTACAATTTTTTTTTTTTTCTAAATTATCTAGAAAGTTGTTGACTCGGGACACATACCCCGAGCAGTTCTTTATTCAGGTAGAGAAGGGGAGCAGGGCCCGTAAAATATTAATTAAATAATTATATTAATTATTTTATATCAAATTAATTTTTTCGTCGAAAATAATAAATAGACACAAACAATATCATATCAAGGAAAGAAAAAGAGAAGTAAATGAAATTCCTGGGCCCAGTAAACTGTCTAGAAATTTTTTAATACATTATTTGATTAGGTAGGTCTTGTATTAGCTTGTTTGGTCTAATAGAGAGTTTTATTCAACCAATAATCCCTTCATTGTTGCCACAGAGTCAATCAGCACTATGTGGGCACAGAACGTGATAATGTCAAATACAAACCATACATTCTTAAATCCATTTCGAGAAGACACTGGCCGTAGTTCAACAAAGCCATTTCCAAAGGGTTTATGGCAACGGAAGTTCCTTTACGTCCTTGATAATGCCTAAAAGTTGTCATTTGAAAGGGAGTTGTGTATTATTGAAAGCCAAAACCTTCAGGCTAAACAATCTCTGACCACTACGATGTAATCTTGTTGCATGTGGTGTTGGATTACTGATGATGAAGACTACGCTGCTAAAGGTTCTCTTTAAACTATAATTTCCTATAAATAAATGGGGCCTTGTTATTGTTATCATAACCAAATTGCGGTGCCGAGTAGATAGTCATCCACTGAGGTCCACTTTCAGAGTCGCTTAGGCATGGGTCGGCGCCACTTTCGAAATCTACATTTTGGAAGCTATAAAATTTTTCTCTAGCACTTAGAACTAGAATGATTGTAGATGTGGTATTCTATCATTAAGATCGGGAGTGACTGTTACCGACTTATGGAGGCCTGTGACAAGTTTGAGCTTATGAGAGTTCAAGTTGGCGATAATATACAAAAATAATTGAATTTGCTAAACCAACAAGTTATGACTTTTTAGCAGAGTAGTTGGGCCTGTTTTAATTTGTATCATGAAAGGAGCGACCTGCAAAAAGGGCTACAAGAAAGTCCTCTTGCAATTCTAACAACATATTATTATTGAACATACCCGCTTGCATGATAAATTTCAAGCAATATTTAAAGCAATAATCATGTCTGTACTTTTTTATTTACTATGATGTGTGATTTATGGAAATGGGAAGAATAAGGGAATGAATTACTATGCACTCATAACTCTCTCAATGTTAACTTCTATTTAATTACTCACAAAACTCATTGCAGCATTAAAATATAATGTATCAGGGTTTATTTTATTATTTAATAATATGGACATGCATTAGCCTATTTCAATAGTTATAGAAAGGAAACTTATCTGACTAGATGCAGCCTCTTGGGGATCAATGCAAGAACACATAGAAAACGGAAATATATTGATAATTTACCAGCATCTAAATGTCATAATTTATACAAGACAAGAATCTGAATAAAATAATGATAAACAAATAAGAGTAATGTAAGCCAGTGTAAATTGGTCACTGGGACACATAATCATAAGAGATGATCTTGTGGCCCAATACAGAATTATTATATTTTTACCCCCTCTGATGGATCTCTTATTGGTTATATTGTGTTGCCTCTGAATATGAGCCTTGAAGCTGTCATGCCTTTTTTTTTTTTCTCTTCCGTCCCTCTTTTGGTATGGTTGAAAAGGCTGGTTGAAGGCTTGGGATGTTCGAAGTAGGAATCTCACTAGGTGAATTAGGAAGCTATTTGTAGTCGTTTTTGTTATTCATCTGGATTTCTCTTTTTGTTCAAGGTTAATGATCCATTTCTTTTTGTTCATTCGTATTAAAGGTATAGGTGTTAGGCCCGAGGTTAAAGCCCACAATATTAACCCGTATCCATCAGTTATTTACAATACGTACGGTAGCCTATAGTGTATAATGCAATTAGTTTCTGCCCTGACTATACATTCAGTAACCCACAAACTATCCTAGTATGTTCTTTCAAGAACAATTACAAGAATAGAAGAGTATCGTTATAGAATTCGTACGGTCCCTAAACCTGTTCTATCGCCGGAAAAATTATGCATCCCCTGGTAAGAGAAGCTTCTGGTTGGGAAGTTTAGAAATCAAAACAAAAATGTCATGTTTTCATAATCTGAGACAGCATGCTGCAGCTAATCTCTGGAGTGAGCAGAAGCGCTTGTAGAAGATAGACCTGATGTAAATCCTGTCCTAGTCCCAGTATCTGAAGACAGACCAGTTCAGGTAGATCTTCCTACAGAGAATGGAGGTGCTAATGGCTGAGGAAGGTCTATCGAGTTGCCTCCAAGCATAAGAACAACCAATGACATGGTCGGTCTGTCATTAGGATCCTCCTGAACGCAAGACAATGCAATGTGGATCAATCTCAGAGCCTCGCCTTCAAGACAAGTGTGGACTAAGGTTTCATCAATCAACTCCAGTCCTCTGCCTTCATTCCACAGTTGCCAGGCCTGTTTCATGATATTCATTTTATTATCTGAACGCAGGAAGCAAAGCTTAGTCTTTGAATTCAAGACTCGGATAAGGAAAAGAAACCTACTAGTGAGAGAAGGCTTTGAGCACGCTCTGAATTATAGAAGCCAGTGTTCTTTTTCCCACTTAGGATTTCTAGCATCAAAACTCCAAAGCTGTAAACATCAGACTTTATGGAAAATAATCCTTCCATTGCATATTCAGGTGCCATGTATCCACTGTGAAAGAAAAATATCAATGACTTCAACAAGTGGAAGAAAATGAAATCAGAACTGTTGTTATGATTAAAAGAAAAGGTGACATCAACATAATCCAGGATGGATGTCTTCTCTTGCAAGCCCTTGTTTTACATTTCTTTACAGCCATTAATTACTACTGGAATTGTAGAGCTTTTTAATTGGTTACACTAAATAGTCACACATGGGTCTTAAAGTACGAGTTGGAAAACAAAGTACCAAAAGAATAAACCCACCCGTCCCTCAACATCAAATACAAGGGACAAACCACTAATATTAATTGTCAATAATTTATGAAATTGAAAAGGGATTAAGGGAATCACTTACTATGTACCCACGACTCTGTTAGTATTGGCTTTTATCTGGTTGCTGTCAAAAATTCTTGCAGTACCAAAATCTGATATTTTTGGATTCATCTCATCATCTAACAATATATTGCTTGATTTCAAATCCCTGTGAATAATTTTAAGCCGAGAGTCTTCATGTAAATATAAAAGGCCCCTAGCAATCCCATTAATAATGTTTGTGCGCCTAGCCCAATCCAATAACTCACGTTTTGTTTGATCTGCATTGTAAAGGTGGAAAAGGCAACTAGTTCAGTCAAATGGTGATAGTATTTCAGAATTCGGCATGTAATAAAAAAAGGCTAAAACACACAGATAGAGAGTGAGAGCAAACCAAATAAGAAGACATCAAGACTAGTGTTGGCCATGTACTCATACACAAGAAGCTTTTCATCTTCTTCCAAGCAATATCCCAAGAGTCTCACTAGATTTCTGTGTTGAAGTTTCGCAATTACCATTACTTCATTCTTGAACTCTTCGAGACCTTGTTGAGATTTCATTGAGAGCCTTTTAATTGCTATTTCCTTTCCATTAATCAGTTTTCCCTGAAAGCATTTCAGACTTTGTCAACCAAGGAAAATTAAATCTAATTCTAATGGTAGATATGCTTGGTCTTATGCTGCAACACAGGATCATTTGATTCATTTTAACCTCTGAAACCAAAGCGTTTTATGTCAGAATAATAGGACAATTTTGAAAAATGCATGTGCTGAAAAAAGTAGCGATTCCTCTTACCTTGTAAACTGGGCCGAAACCTCCTTCTCCCAACTTATTCTCGTCAGAGAAATTGTTTGTAGAAGTTTGAATGGTACTTAAACTGAAGTAATGCATTTCCCCACTGTTTTCTTGATCTCGGGCATGAAAACTTGTACCAGCGAAGCGTGGTGGGGATGAAGTATCCAAGTTCTGTAACAAAATTTCTTGGCTTTTTTCCCACTCTGAGTTATGATTTACATTCAAAATTAGGGCATTATGGAGGTAGAAGTCAAAATTGAGTGACAGGTTTGTTTCCCCGTCTCAGTAATAACACAGAATTTACCTCTTCTTTTCCTGCGACCAAAGAATGAATAGTACCATAAACCCAACAGAGTTGCAACTACTGCAATTGATGCTACAGTAATGCTTACGATCAATGTTGTATTCTTTCCTTTCCCTTGTCCTGTCTCATCATACAAGGCAACAATAAGTTAGTTGCATTTTCTAAAACAGCAGCACATCAACAAATATAGGCACATAGTTTGCATCAACTTCGGCAGATACATAAGCACCCACTTGTACAAGGATAATTGTTATCTTCCAGTTGAGACGAAAGGTTCACTATTTCGTGATGCTTCCTAGTACTAGATGGGGAAAACGACTTAATCGGCCACATAAATAAGAGAACTTAATAGCAATAACAAAGGTGAAAAAACTTAAGCTTCATTTCCCAATTTCTTCCCTCCGTTCTGAAGACTGCCACTATCTTAGTCATCTTTATATCATCTGTTTCATTTTTCTTCAAAGCCCCTATTAAGCAGTCTCCTAGATCTACAGTCATAATCATTCAAGGACGAAAATTTGATTGTCTAAGACAAAAGTACTTCAGAATCGTAAGGTATTAAGGTGACTGTTGTTATATAAATTCATGGACTGATCTACCAAGGCAATAACACTGCACAATCTAGAAAGTTAGTATGCGATTCTAAATGTCTTTACCATTACCTGGCAGAGGCGGTGGAGCGGCAGGTACTTGTTGGGGCGGTACCGGAACAGGCTCAGATGGTGATTGCTGAAAGAAAGAGTAGTTCTCATACCTTATACTGCAACTTGGGGCTAAAATCCGCAACCCTTTTTTTTCTTGACAGCAAGCTTCAGCGTTTGCCAACAACTGATTCAAACAGGTACTACATGAAGAACTATTGAGATCAAGAGTACACTGCACCAATCCATATATAAGCTCCGACGGATTTCCTGGGGATGCCGCGTTGTCTACACTGAAGAATGTCTCTTTTGCTAAAGCTTCGCCTATTAGCTTGTTAATTAGACCTCGTGCTCCATAATTAGGTAAATCAGGTGAAGTTTGATTGTTAACATTCCACATGAGGATATATGGAAGCATCTGTGGCTGCCCAAAGAAATTAGTGGCAGAGTACCGTAACAAGCACTCGTCGAACCATATGATGCCAGTTCTATTAGACGAACAGCGATTTGTGATATCTTGAATCGCATAGCTGATGCAGCTTTGGCAGGTACTACTATTAACATCTCCCCGACAAAGAAAGAGGCCGTAGATGCCATTGGAGGAGTCGTTGTAAAAGCTGTAATTCTCTTTCGTGGATAAAGAACGCAACAGGACTCGGAGGTCTGATTCATAAGATGCGTTGGAGGTTCCATTAGATGGATCTGCGCAATATGCGTAGTTGTAGAATGGCTCTGAATTAATGGAGCCGATAAAGGCGCAGCCCCCCAATAGGAGGAAAACAAAGACTCTACAGAAGTTGAAGAAAAACATTATACATCCCAGCCTCAATGGAGATTCCTCCTGCGGAAAAATCTGCAAAATATGCATCAGAAATTTGACAACTTCTTGGTTACAAGAAAACGTGTACTGTTACTGGAGCTGACATTGGAGACTCGATCAACTTCTAGAAGTATTGAACATTTAGGTTCTTCGGCCTACAATATCTCTTTCGTTTCTCGCTCACCATGCCTAACCCGTTGAATTCTTGTGGCTGGTAAAACCCGTTGAATTCTTGTGGCTGGTAAGGTGAGCTTCGTCAAAGTTTTGCCGAGCAAAAGGTTACAGCTACTTTCGTCGTCTTGGAAAATCTGAAATGACGTTAACGTCATTTGATTATTGCATTCTTATCTCTTATACTATGATGTGTCCTTTTTACGTTTTTATTCAATTACGTCGAGCTCAATGCTACATTGGACAGAGTGAGACCAACCACCAGCACCAAAGATGAGGTAAAAGCAGATCCGCGAACCATGTCTTCCTGGTCACCGGAACTGGGGATGAAAGAGCAGGTGGTTGTGGCATCTTCTCACTTCAGTCGAAAACGAATTGCCTGTATAACACAACAGCTTGTCACTATGCCCCGTGCCTAATTAATCAGTCCAGAAATCCATTCAAGCGATATTCATATTTAAGAATGATTGAGACAGCTGTCTGCTAGGAAGCTATTCCTCTTCTGATTGCTCCTCCGGTATCGTCCATGCTTTCCGGTTGTCAGGAACACAAGCCTCCGCCCATGGGCTTGTCACGCCAAATTCAGCAGAGTCCCTCGCATTTTTGATCCCGAGCTTCGGTTTCAACGACATGCGAGACATTATTACAATTTTTTTGTTTACAAAAGCTGTTTTTTAGAATTTATGAAGATGAGATAGTCAATAAATCAGCAAAATTGATCTCGTGAACTTTAACTTACTAATCCGAAAATTGGAATTAGGCAACAATCAATTTTGGGCGAAACTGTAATTTGGCAATGATGAGAGACATACTCCCAAATTATAGATCAGAATTTTAATAATTTTTTCTTTTTTCTTATTTTTTTTTTTAATAATTTACATCTATACACACAGCTGGTGTTATTGATTTTTATTTCCCTCCTTTTTCCTTTTCTCTAATTCGCTTAGCCAGATAAAGAAATTGATCTTTCTTTGTTCGTGTCGTTGCTGAAGAAGGAACCATCAAACAGAAGCAATGAACTAAACGAAGTATACTTCCAGGAACATGAAAACTGCAATGGGTTGTGCAAGATGATCTGAATAAGCTACCATGATACAAAATCATGAGCCATATGGTCATTCTTAATTGAAGCCTCCTATTGAGGCTTCAGATCTCTAACCTCAGTCTGTAGCCCATAGATTATGCTCCCATGAGAATGCCGCCTTTAAGTCGATGTTAGCGGGCATTAAACGTGCAGGCTGTGACGGTACTGGAAGAGTGACAGAGTAGCTACTAAGCATTAGAACAACCAAAGCCATGGTTGGTCTGTCAGCCACATTGTCTTGAACACAAAGTAAACCGATTTGGATGCATCTCATAATTTCAGACGTCGAGTTTGGCCCTAATGTTGGATCAACTATATTTGAAGCTGTCCCCTGTCTCCAGTTTTCCCATGCCTACAGTGTCAGATAGAAAGTTCTTATTTGTTCATTGGTGCCACTGCTGTAGGACAACGGAAATTTATCCAGGATTTTGTGTTTACTTACATGGCTCAAAAGATCCTCCACGATCTCTCCACCTCGAAAGTAGTTGTTCTTCCGTCTATCCACGTTCTTCTGTCCACTCACTATTTCTAGTACTAATATTCCAAAGCTATAGACATCAGATTTTATTGAGTATTCTCCGTACATTGCATATTCTGGAGCCATATATCCACTGCAAGCAACAAGAAACTTTGATCATGTATTGAAATTTGTCTATAAGAAGTTATATTCTTTGTTTATGGAAATAAAAAGTGATGAAAGGAATAACTTACTATGTACCAATAATTCTATTAGTAATGGCTTCTTTCTGATTGCTATCAAATATCTTTGCAGTACCAAAGTCTGCAATCTTTGGATTCATGTCACTGTCTAGCAATATATTGCTTGGTTTCAAATCTCTATGAACGATTTTGAGTCGAGAATCTTCATGTAGATATAAAAGTCCCCTAGCAATTCCAGTAATGATGTTTAAACGCTTAGCCCAATCCAACTGGCTACTTTTTGTTGGGTCTACATTGAAAAAACAAGCAAGCAAATAGTTCCCGCAATATGTAATGATATTGGGACATATGAGAGAGAGAGAGAGAGAGGAAGAGAGACAGAGAGAGGGCAAACCAAATAGGAAGGCATCAAGACTAGTATTGGCCATGAACTCGTACACTAGAAGCTTTTCATCTACGTTCGAGCAGTATCCCAAGAGCCTCACTAGATTTCTGTGCTGAAGTCTCCCAATTACCATCATCTCGTTCTCGAACTCTTTCATACTTTGTCCGGATTTCATCGAAAGCTTTTTAACTGCTATTTCCTTTCCACAAATTAGCTTTCCCTGGAAGCATTTTAAAGCTTTCTTAACCAAATAAAATTTATCACATGGAAGTGGTAAACATATTAGGTACATGGCGTAGGGCTTGAGCAACCTTTAGATGCCATTGTCTCCAACTCTAGCTATTCATTGTTTTCAATGCAATTACAAAGTAATTTCCAAAATGCATGAGAAGAAAAGGGCTAGTATCTAACCTTGTATACTGGGCCGAAACCGCCTTCTCCCAATTTATTTGCGTCAGAAAAATTGTTTGTAGCAGTCTGCAGAGTTCTTAAGTGGAACGATTGTATTTCTCCAAAACAGGGTTGATCCCCCTCTTCAGCACTTCTCCCTTTCACGTTTGTTGACGGCAAAAGTTTCAAGTTTCCGAATCGAATAATGCGCTCTTTTACCCCCTCCGAGAACAAATGATATTTAAAATCAGAGGCTCTCTTGAGGTACAAGTCAAAATTAAATTACAGAGTTTGTTTTTCCTTCGAAGAATGATGAGAGAGTCTACCTTCTTGTCTTTTCTTCCAGCCAAATGGAGAACGATACCATAAACCCAAGAGAGCTCCAATTACTGCGATTGATAATACAGTAATGCTTATGATGATTACTGCATGCTTTACCCCTGTTCACCATCATCCAATAAAACAATATATTCTTACATTTTTTAGAACAATGATACATAAATAAATGTGGGGACAAAATCTGTAAATATTGATCATAATGGACTCTACTTTTTTTTTCTTCTTTGGTATATAACATGCACCAGAGAGGTCCTTTGTATAGATTTTCGAATAAGTATTTATAACAATGCTAGATGGAATAAGTATTTATCCTTACTACAAATACTGTAATATCAAGGTTATTAGGTTGAACAGAACTCTATCCTTAAAAATTTTATATTGAATAAGGCTCTATCCTCAACAATATCCATAAGATGCTAAGGTAACCGTTTTTTCTATTAACTGAAGGACTGATCTACAATTGACCTCCCGCACAACCTAGTAAAGTGCCAATATGGAGGGAAAAAGGGAAGCAGTCTCCGACTTCAATGTAAGGTCCAATTCTTCGTGTCTTACCATTACCTGGCAGTAGGCCTGTGCCGGCAGGCAATGGTTGGGGCGGTGCCAGCACAGGTTGGGCCGGTGTAGTCACAGGTTCGGTGGGTGATTGCCGAAAGAAACGGTACATCTCATACCTTATATTGCAACTTGGGGCTGAAATGTGCCAGCCTCTCTGCTTTTGACAGCAATCATCAGCCTCTTTCATCAACTGATTCAAACAACTACTGCACGAATCGGTATTGAGATCTGGAGTACATTGCACCAATCCATATATAGGTTCAAACTGATTTCCGGGAGATGATTCATTTCTTGCGCTGAAAAACATCTTTGTTGCTAAAGCTTCACCTATTAGGCTGTTTGTCAGACTTCGTGCTTCATAATTAGGTACATCAGGTGAAGTTCGATTGTTGGCGTTCAACAGGAGGTAAGATGGAGATACCTGAAGCTGTCCAAAGAAACTAGAGTTTGAGTACCGAAACATGCACTCATCGAACCAGATGATGGCACTTCTATTAGAAGAACACTGACTTGTGATATTTCTACTTGCATAGCTAACGCAGCTTTGGCAGGTACTGTTATCCACATCACCTCGGCAGAGGAAGAGGCCGTAGATCCCATGAGAGGTATTATTGTAAAAGCTGTAGTTTTGGGAGGCTTTAGTTGATAAGGAATCCAACAGGAATATGAGGTTTGATTCGTACGACGGGCTGGAGGCTTTATCAGGAGGATCTGAACACGCTACGTAATTGAAGGTTGGCTGCGATTTGATTGAGCTGATAAGGGCGCAGCCCCCGAGTACTAGGAAAGCAAAGGCACTGGAGAACTTGAAGAAAAACATTACACCTTCGAAGAATCCCCGGAAAATATGTAAACCAACATCCGCAATAACAATTTTCTACATCGTCAAGAAACAAGGAATACAGGTCGGTGCCGGTCGTCCCTGACTTTGGGAAATTAACAACCTGTATGAACAATCCTTACGGCCTGCAAAGATGTCCTTATTCAATTGTCAAGGAGGAAAATGTCACAATCCTTGCTTTCCAAGTGGCCGTCGAGATTTTAAGATGATTATTCTATTATATACCATAATTTAAAACGAAAAAACGAAAAACAAAAAACAAAAGCCAGGGCTAGGTCTATTACGCTTTTCCCCGAACATGTTCTGCTCAGGTTTGCTTAATCCGCCAGCCACAGACATAGGAAGGAGAAACACAAGGACCATGTCACTAGCATCAACAGCTACTCCCACATTTTACAACCGACCAGGCAACCCAAAGGCAAATGACTCGTCCAACAAGGTGGAAAAAGATAGATCAGAGCTCCCATGGGCAGAAAAGATGTAATAGAAACTTCGTGATCGAGGGAACTCTTAAGCAACCAGGGTTTCTGGTCACCCAAACAACTGTCATGACCCTTATCAAAACCAGTAACCTCAAGAAGGATACTGGTCGTAGCAGGAAGGGGTACAGATAAATAACTGGTCATGAATTCTACTCATTTCAGCCAAAAACGAAGCGGCACTCTAGAAACAGTGAAAGAGAATGTTCTTGTTGAAAGTAATGGGGTTTCTGTCAACCAACCATCGTGTCTGTCTGGTAGTGAGGACAGTTCAATCAAGTGTTAGACACGGCACTAGACAGTGAGGCAAGTGTTCAACTCTTATCTCTAGCAGTTCCATTGAGAAGTTGCTGAACAACTGAAGAGTGTGTCTTTCCAGTAAAGAAAAGAAGGTGGCGTGTAGTTGCTGTCCTATTTTCTTATGTATTTTGTTTTATGTATTTAAACTAGAAACTGTCTTGGTTACTCTTTTGAACGTTGAGAACCACTTTCCTATGTAAGCTTTCTGATGCTACATCTTTTCTATGAAATATAGAATCATTTGGTTCGATCGTTCCGTGTGTTTTTTTTCATGAATTTCTCTGCACTTTGTCTGGTTTCTCTTTTCTATGTTTACAAAACAGAGTTAAAGCTATAACAGTTCTGACAATTATAAATGGTTGAAGAATCTCCTTATCAGATAAACGAGATGTTTTCTTTTTCACTCAATCACCAAATAGTTATATCTGCTTTCAGTCGAACTAAATCATGCTGTACTTCATCATGAACCACAGTTGTAAAACACACATTAATGGATTTAGCTTCAATTAGCGCGGACAGAGCCCTGTAATTGAAGCCTCATTTGCTGAGACCTCGACAGAGTTGTGCTGAGATATCACGCCTGAACTAAGTTCTCCTCGGGGGCTACTGTGCATGAAAAATGCAGGCTCCGAGGAACTGGAAGAGACATAGAGGAACTATTGAAGGCATGGTCAGGCCTGTCGGCTTATTGTTGGATCTACTATATTTTTGAAGCATCCCTCCTCTCCAGGTCTTCCACGCCTAAATGCGAGAGCACACTATCATAAAATGTTAGTTATTTTCTCGTTGTAATGGTGGAAATATACAAGGAGATGCAACCAAGTATAGTATTTACTCACAAAGCCCGGAAGATCTTCCACATTATCTCCACGTGGAAGCAATTGTCTCTAAAACTAATACTCCAAAACTAAAGACATCAGATTTTGTAAAGAATTGACCATGTATTGCATATTTTGGAATCATATGTCCATTGCATATAACATCAATAAAAAATTTAATAAGAATAATACGTGATCTTTCAATAATTAATTTTAAAATTGGTTAAATCTCAGTTAAGATATTATTATTTTGACAAAAAACTTACTAGGTTCCAACAGTTTTTGGATCTATAATTCTGTCCAAATAAATAATTTAATAAAATAAAATATATGGATATGTAATTAATAAATATTATTTGAGATAAAAGAGATACCACAAACATACCAAAAAGGAAATAGTCAAGGCTTGTATTACAAATGAATTCATATATTAAGACCTTTTTATTTCTACCCATGGAAAAGCCAAGGAGCCTCACTAGATTGCGATGTTGAAGCTTAATTGCTAATAAAACTTCATTTTTAAACTCCATATCCCCTTGTACAAAATCTTTTGATTATCTTTTATAGCTATAACTTGTCCATTGAAGAGCTTATTTTGTTAATACATAATAAAGTACATGTAAACAAAAGGTTTTGATAACTAACTAGTTTTGGCATATATATGATGCTCTTCTAGCTAAGATCATGTCAATAATTACCTTGTAAACAACATCAAATCCACCTTCCCCAAGTTTGTTTTCTTCTGAAAATTATTCGCAGCAATCCTAATAGTGGCAAACCCGAATTGCAAGGAATCTGCACTTCTAAACAGCTTCACCTAAGGTACATGTCAACATTCAAAAGAATCTATTAGGCTAATACTTATTTAAGAGTTTGCAAGGCTTTCAGAACAGCGCCGGCCTTTCAGAGCTAATGATTAAAATAATTATTTTCAATCCCAAATGACAAAAAAATGCTTATTAATGTAATCATTTCCATTTTGTTATTGGAAGTCAGTTTTCCACGGAATCCTAGTGCAATCTTACTTAAAACAGAGTTAAATATGGTCTTATAGAAGTATTTTCCAAATTATATTACCTTATCTACGAACAAATGTATTCCCCTGCATTAATTCGACGCCTAATCTTGAATAACAAATAGCATAACGAAACTCTGACTTACTTTCAGGTTTCTCTCTTGGCGTCCTCACTCTGAAATATACGCATATGGAGATGACTAGTCCCACAAAGGCAACAGTCGCCACAGTTAGAATAATGGCAGTCCTCGGTGTATTGCTCTTGCCCCCTGAAAAAGGCAAAAATATTTTCTTATTGGTAATTTCTGAGGTTTGAATTCTGTGGCTAGCAACCTATCTATATCTGAAGAAAGAATCTTAGAAGCTTCACATACCTTCAAAATATTTGGCTCAAACAAGGATTAATAAAGAAAATCAAATGTAAGTCAAGTTCTTACGGGTTGATAAAATAGGCTACTTATTGAACATAAATTCTTAGGGGTTGATAAAATAGGCTAATTATTAAACTGTGAGCCGCATCTTGAGACCACATAATTTCATATCTTATAAGAGTAATTTCATTAGTACCTAGGTTTATACTGTTGTTGTTGGTTGGTGGTGTAGGAGGGGATACCGCTGGTGCCGGCGGAGAAGGTGACGGTGACGGGGTTGCAACGGCTATAGAGTCATAGAAGAGGTAATCCTTGCAACTGGGTCCAACGACTCTAGCGCCTTCCTTCCCATCGCAGCATTGAGGAATATCTTCCAACGCCGAACGTGAGCAATTGCTGCATTCTTTCTGAGATAAATCAGATGTGCGCTGCACAAGTGCGTAAATTGTTTTAAAAGCTGGCCCAGTTGCATTGGTTGTTGCAAACTTAAGAAGAGAACCACTGCAGCAGCTTGACTTATTAGGATTTCGAGCAAAGTCCTCAGGTCTTGATTGAATTGAGTTACATGAGTGGCTGAAATATTGTTCTGGTTCCACATATAGAATCTTGGCAAGAGTTCCTCGACGTCAAAAATGGAGCGATTTGAGTAGCGTAGCATGCAGTTGTCTTACCATCCAATTGCCTCCTTCTGATTGGGACAACTCTGTTTGAGAAGAGACGTGGCGTTCTCAAGACAACCACGGCAAACATCTGGCTTGACATCTCCTCTACAAAGTCCAATTGCATATTCCTTGTCAGAGTTTTGGCCATAAGAGAAACTGTAGAAGCGATAGTCGATTTTTGTGTTGGAATAGAGAGAGGGGAGGAGGCAATTCAGGTTCGCCTCATAGGTACTGCTAGCGGTGTAGTTGCCCTCCTTGTATAAACAAAAACGATAGAGGAAGCTTGTCTGTGCGATTGCTTGAGGAGTCACCACGAAAATGGCAGAGAGGAAGAAAGCCAATCCAAAGGAAGCCATTGTTTTTGTGCTCCGTAAGCTGGTAAAGCTTTTGGCCTTGGAAGATTGAAATGGGGTTCTACAGAGAAAGCTGAACTAGCGGGTTGGTTCTAGATTTGGTCTTGGTGCCTTCAAGTCCATGATCTTGAAAGGTCTATAATTGATTTTGAGCATCAACTTTTCATAATTACCTTCCGTAGTTTAGTTTGGAGAATTACTTTCAGTTTTTTTTTTCCTTTTTCTTTTTAGAAACTGAGTCTTAATCATTGATATTAATATTGCAAGTTGACTTAAATGCTGAGTCCTGTGAGGAAATACAAGAGGAGCAGGATATGAAACCTAACCCTATGACTCATAAACCTAACAGGCAGGTACATTCTGTCTGTAAATTATAATAGTAAAAGACCAGCACAAGCTCAAAGTCTAGATGAAAACATACAGTTTCACTTAAGCATTACAAAACTGCAATAACAAAACAGAAATGTTCAAAGGAGCCTATAATGCTCTAGGCCTAACTAATTTTTTCTTGGTAAGGAGACTAGAGTCGAAAAAACATGAAACCCCATTGTAGCATGCCCGATAGCTAATTCATCAGCCATGAATTTGGCTTCACGGGCATTCTTAACATCGCCTATTAGCATGATCAGATTTCTAAAGATATTACTTCAAATAATTCCATCATATATAATTGCGAAACTTCGTTATCCAGTCGAATCTTCAAACTTAAATATTCTACTACGCTTGAGGGACTTCTAAAGCATTGAATAGTGATCTGGTAAGTAATAAGCAGACCTTGATGGAGACAAAAGACGTAGAGAACAAGCGAAGATGACTCAACGGGATTCTCTTGCCGTGCTTCACGGACAAATTGCTATCTTCGAGAGACGAACAAGCATTCTTAATTGTTCCTGTAGAGCTAAGCAAATTGAATAGTAGGTATTTTCTGGTAATGCGGTCATGAGGGTAATATATAAGAGGTATCAGATGTTGATCAGGCACCCACCTCTGAAACCAACTTCGGGCACACTCAGGGGTATGCAATGCATTGTTAATGGCAAGCGTCAAGATGTTCGTTGTGCAAAGCTGTCGCGACTCACAGGTGTCAAAATTGCTTTGGTGTGGAAGGGTTCCAATACTTAAATGAAATTCAACAATAAATTAAAAGCTTGAATATTTTTGAATTCTTCTACATTGAATAAACTGATGGATGGGGTGGGTGTACACGGAACCATGAATAACTAATGGCGAGAGGCATTATTGTGCAAGTGGATGACATCAAAGGCATGGCAGCAACGGGCCAGCTCGATAGCCTTCTCATAACTCCTTGTCCATTTAGCTATTTGTATGTCCTTCAAAACACAAGATGACAAAATATTTATTGTATACGAGTTAAACAAAAAAGAAGAAGATAATTTTATGAAAAAATAATTGATATAATAATCTTTTTGGTAAAAAATAAGTAAAATTATATGAGGAAGAGTTTCTTTATTTAATAATACAAAAATTTCTTAAGAAAATGCATTTTAGTAAAATTTAGAGACTTCAAATTTTAATTTTTTTGTAATGTTAGGATATTTACCTTTACTTTTGTATTCTAATTTTTATTAATATAATTTACCATTCTACAGAAAAAAAAAAGAAAAAGATGATAAAACAAGAGTGGCTGCTGTTGCCGTTTAGGGGGAATTGTTGTTTTTTTTTTTCTTGTGAGATGTATACAAAAAGCAAATTTATAGTTGGATGGTTTCACTTAAGCTAAGATATTTAAAACAAAAATTAGGTTTTGAAGGTGCAATTTTTGAAATATCCATCCAGATGGCTGAATCAAATTCAAACCTTTATTTCATCTGCCTTTTTCGTTATTCTTTTCTTCGTAAAAGATCATCTTTTAAGACGTCACCTTGAAGATGGACGGCCTTGAATGGATGCCATTTTAACATGCTTTTTCTTTTAATGACTGGCCAGTTTGACCCTTTTAAAGCTAATGAAAACTTTGAAATCACTTTGGTTGATTCCAACGTGAGTGGATATTTCCAAGCTTGTAATGTGTGGTATAAATCTCTACGTTTAGAAAGCATTATGTCTAAGCTCTTCTTGCACGGTCCATTTACTTAAAACATTGATTAGATTAGATTTATATTTGTATTCCTTTTAAGATTTGTCACAAATGATAATTTAACATTTTACCGTTGCGTTCAAATTTTACGGAAACAAAGAAAAAACCCGAGAAATATTGCAAAGCCAACACAAGCGTGTCATTTATTGAAAGAAATTCTATGGGCCCAAGAACCTTGACTAGATTTTTTTTCCTTGAGCCCCATCAGTTGGAATTTTTATTTATTTATGGTTAAAATTAGTGTAGTATCAGTCTTATAATATTTAAATCTTGTTTGAGAATTCTTTTTATACAAAAACAAAAGGCCATATTTTTAAGTCAACTTTTAGATAAAATTACTACTCCTTTGGATAGATTTTGATAAGAACCTTCCTTGAAGACACTTGAGACCAAAATATTATGATATTCTTCTCTTTTCTGCTCCTAATTCAACGAGGGTTTTTCTTTGAAAATGACATCTCGAGTGACAACTAGCTTCCCTTCATCTACATTGAAGATTCTCTAAGCCCTCAATTTCAGACTATACCCAAGCATAATTCTAACTTTTGACTTCTTCTCAAGCTTTTGTTTGACTTGAGTAGGAACATGAATGTAACAAAGAGCTCCAAAGACCTTCAGATGATCTACCTTTGGTTTGGTTCCCTTCTACAATTCATAAAGAGTTTTTCCATATCCAACGTCGGTTAGACTCCTGTCTTAAGGTAGATAGCAGTGAATATTGCTTCTGCCCAAAAGACCTTAGGTACCTTCTTTTCTTCCAACATGCACAAGGCCATTTCCATAATCATTCTATTCTTTGTCTCTACTATGCCGTTTTGTTGAGGATTGTAGCTTTTGCACAGCTGCTTTTCAATCCTTCCTCTATACTTATTTTATTAAACTCAGCAGAGATGAATTTACCTCCTTGTTCAGATCTTAAGCACTTAATCTTCTAGCTGCCATCCTTCTCAACTTGGCTTTTGAAGATTCTGAATTACTGCAAAGGATTTGACCTCTCCTTGAGAAATTAGATCTAGTTCATCCGAGAAGCATCATTTATAAATAGAAGGAAAAATTTGTTCCCTTTATTGATGAGGATTCTCATTCGTCCACATACGTCTGTGGTTCAAATGTAGAAGTTTAGTTTCAGTATTTCTAGAAGAAAAAAGGAAGGGCAATTTGTGGCTCTTCCCTTCTTGGTAGGCCTTACATACTTCACTCACAACCTTTATCTATGGCAGTCCTTCCACCATATCTTGATCGTGAAGCCTTTTTAGTCCTCCAAAACTGAGATGGCCATAGCGTCTATGCGACAACCAAGACTAATCTTCATAGGCGACCATTGCAGCATACTAGGGAGAACTCCTAGTTCTTTCCACTTCTACAAGTACGATCTCTTTAGAAAAATCTACATTATCACATCTTGTGCACTTTTTGTTTCTAAAAACTAACATATAACCATTCTCATCCATTTGTCTCACAGCAAGTAGGTTGAACATGAGTTCAAGAACTAACAATCGGTCCCTCACCAATTTTACTCCTCTAGGAGTTTGAACAGACAAAATGCCTTTACCCTTAACCTCAATAAGATGATCATTTATTAATTCACCATCATCTTAATGGATCTACCTAGATAGCTAAAGAATCTCTCATCAAAAGCTATATGATTACTGCAACCACTATTTAAATACCAAAGATTAGAATTACTATTTGTAGATAAGTTCTAGGAAACATAAAATAGGCTTGCCTTTGCTTCTTTCTCTTGATAGTTGGCTTAGGGTTTAGGAGTTTGAACAGACACAATGCCTTTACCCTTAACCTCAACAAGATGATTATTTCTTAATTCACTATCATCTTAACCAATCTATCTAGATTGTTAAATAATCTCTCATCAAAAGTTATATGATTGCTGCAACCACTATCTAAATACTAAATATTAGAATTACGATTTGTAGATAAGTACCAAGAAACATAAAATAGGCTTGCCTTTGCTTCTTTCTCTTGATAGTTGGCTTGGTGGGGTTCTTTCAAGTGGTATTTTTTTTTTTTCAATATGCCCAAACATAGAACAATAGAACCATTCTTTCCTTTCTCTCATTTATGGATTACACTTTTGCTAACAGTTCTTCTCCAAGTGAGTGGTCTTTTTATAGATCTTATATGGGGGAAACCGAACCTTAGAACCACTCTTCCCTTTCTCTCCTTTATGATTGGGAGAATCTATGACCGTCTAGCTCTAAAAGGCTAACTCCACAATGATTTTATCATTCCTCCTACTGGTACAGTACTCAATAGCCTCAAGGTATCCCATAAGTTAAGACAAGCATGGTTGCTTCAAAGTGGTGACAGTTGCTTCAAACTTTTTAGTTAGGTTGATTTGGAGTTTCTTTATCACCCTTTTATCAGACAAGTCCTATCCTAATGACTTAATTTGATTCACAACGCATCCACTCTAGTGTAGTATTCAACTACCTATTTATCTTCTTCTCTTTCGATCATTTATAGTTCTTTTTTAAGTGCTTGAATTTGAACTAGACGTACCTTAGGAATTCCTAAGAATTTTTCTTCCTAAAGACCCATGCTTGATGAGCTATAGTAGGATGGGAGATTCAGAAAATACATTCTCTACTACTGATAGTCGAAGCACGAACAGAGTCTTCAAATCACATTCTTGATTTCTTTTCACCCTCTCCCATTTAGCTGGCGCAATTCCTCTTTGTTTTTTACTTCTGCGAGTCCTTTATTGACGATATTCGATACTCCCTAAATCCTTAGTAGAACAAAAATAATAGTTGTCACCGTTGAAGATGGGCGATAGGAACTGAGTTGGGAAACTGTTACGCGCGTGTCAGAAGGGATGGGTCCAAAAAAAAAGGAGCTTTTGTTTCACCAACTCCTCTGTTAGTCGTAAGATTTCCTGCAAGGGCTATGACCCTAGCTTCAATAGAAATAGTGGTTGCGTATATAAATGGGTAAGACGGTAAGAAAGGCATGGCCTTTTGGTTGGACTAAAGCTCTCTATATGGAGCTGACTGTGTAAAGAAAAGGATAACTTTGAAATCAATGAAAAAAGGTTGTTTTTCCTCGGAAAACAGAGGTCTTTCCGGGCGTCCCTCTAACGATGCCAAAGGCTCTATTTTATCCAAATGATCTTAACCCAACCTAAATGAGCGAGAATCCGATCCAAAGAGTCACAGTTAGGTGTTCTAACTTTTGTGCACGTAACAAACATTTGGCCAGTTGAAGAAGATGAACTTGAAGACACAAAAGAAGAGGGGGTAGCCATGATGGTAAAAGATTAAGGATGGAATGCGCAGATTTAAGCCGAAACACGGCTCTGATACCACTGTCTGAAATTAGAATCTCAAACAGCACACTACTGTAGAAAGACGGACTGGTTCGTATTTATATTTGCAAAGACTGCAACGAAGACACAGATAAACCCAACAATCATGTTTCTTTTAGGAAAGCAATACGACATAAATACAAAAAGGTTATAGGGTAGCTCAAAAAAATGTACTTTATTCGACTACCTAGTTAAAACCAGAAATTAAACCCACTAAAACGCGTTAACCAAGCTTAATCATCACAAATGTAGACTTCATAATGAGCGAAGTACATGGTGACTTTTCATAGCTTTTTGACAATTCAAAGTCCATACTTCATCACCATTATAATGGCCTACAAATCATCTTTTCTTAGCTTAAACTCTGCCCCATGCACGAAAACACCTCTCTGTACTTGGTGGCTTGTATCAACAAGTTAAGTGCCCTTCAAAATATCTTAGCTTGCCATTATCTTAATCTTACCAATCCTATCATCGAGGGTCAAGTTCAGTAATAGTTGCTCCGTTATAGGACCATTTTGATGATTTGCTTGAAGATTGATTTGGTTCGTGGTCCTTTGTTGGCATGTTTGTCCCCGTTCCTCTATGAAGGACAAATGCTGGCTCTTGTGGTTGTTGAAGAGTCACAGTGGAACTTTTTAGCATAAGAAGTATGGATGCCATAGTGGGTCTATTAACTGGATTTTCCTGCACACATAACAAGCCAATATGGATACATTTGATAACTTCATCTACCGAGTAAGAGTCTCTCACAGATGAATCCAACAACTCCAAAGGTTTTCCATCCTTCCAAAGCTTCCAAGCCTGCATTAATTGGCCAAAATTCCTATAAGGTCATCTTCTCTTCCTTTCATTCATCATTAATGATTTAAAGTAATGAATGAGTTATACTCACATAACTTGGTAGGCCTTCGGCACTATTTGTTTGATACGAAATGAAGTTATTCTTTTTGCCACTTAAAATCTCTAAGACCATGATGCCGAAACCAAATACATCAGATTTCACAGAAAACCGTCCATATTTGGCATATTCTGGAGCCATATAACCACTACATATCACAAATATACCAATATTAGTGCAAGATAATTCTAGAATTAAATCTAGTAATCCTATTACTTAAGATATAAAATCTAAGATATTAGAAGGAAGCTGCTTTTCCTTTGATATGGTTTCTTATCAAGAATATTTTTGGATGAGAAAATCAATTGATTCAATCTCTTGATTATGTTAAACAAAGAAAAGAAAATTGAGTGTGCACTGCTCTTTATCTTGACTGTAATCAAAAGCTTAATCTTTTATGTAGTGTGCACCTACTATTCCTTAAGTTATTTTGTTAGATAAGATGAAGTAACACAAATAATCAGCCAAACATGGAGTGTTATAAAGAGAAAAATATATTACTCTAAACTTACTATGTTCCAATAATTCTACTTGTATTTCCTTGAGTTTGATCAACTTCAAAGAGCTTTGAAGTACCAAAATCTGCAATTTTTGGATTCATACTTTCATCTAATAATATGTTGCTAGCTTTAAGATCACGATGTATGATTTTGATATGTGAATCTTCATGGAGATAAAGTATTCCTCGAGCGATCCCTTCAATAATCTTGTAACGTAATGCCCAACTCAATAGTTGTTGTTTTTCAGGATCTACTCCTTCACCAAAACCAATATTTAGTTAAGATAAACAATGAAATCAATAGATACTCAAGTAACTAAAAAAGAAAGTATTGAGGTGCAATTTCAATAGTGATTATGAATTTTTTGACAACACAAAAAATCTTGTGAATGTTAGAAAAACATTACCATATAGAAAATGATCAAGGCTTTTGTTCGGTACAAATTCGTAAACAAGTATCTTTTCTTCTCCTTCCATGCAAAAACCTAATAACCTCACAAGGTTTCGGTGTTGAAGCTTGGAAACCAATACAACTTCATTTTTAAATTCTTCATCACCTTGTCCAACACATCTTGAGAGTCTTTTCACAGCTATTTCTTGGCCATTTAGAAGTACACCCTAAAATATGTCTTAAATAGTTGTCAAAATAGTTTACCTACTATTGTATATGAAAGGAAACAACAAAAGCTCTACACATTTGAATCATTGCGTTTAAAAGCTTTAGCCTATACTATTGGAAAGGCTGACCAGGGGATAGGAAATTAATGTAATTTCCTAAACCCTTAATGAAATTTAAAGCCTTTTGCACTAATTTCCTCCAAACTTAAAAAAGGAAAAGCAAAAATTATGGGACTTATGAAAGAGAATAAGAAGTGATAATTGATATAAATTGGAGGATAAAAGAGTTAAAAAGAGTTAGCGTAACATTTTGTAATTACTTAAAGGAATAAGAAAATATAACATTATAGGTATGAAACGTTTTAAAAAACTAAAACATAGAACTAACATCTTGTTTCGGTATGTATGCTTTATTTTTATTTTATTTTTACTTCTAGCATTACGTTTTGTCTTGATTACATCCATAATTGATCTTTTTTTATTAGATAAAAGGGGTTCAGTGACATGGAATATCAAATTTAGGAACTAAGTCTTAGGCAGCCAATAGCCAACTACTAGGTTACTTGTATATTGACCATCCATAGATCTCACTCCTTGTGATTTTTGTATCATAATTATAACTAAGTCATTCTCACATATGAAAAATAATTATTATTAGACGCTATAGGTTCTAGTTAGATGTTGCTTTAACTTTCGAATATTTGGACGAATGATATCAAATATGTTTTTCTAATTTCATACTTCAAAAGTTAGCTTTTATCAAATTTTGGAAATTCTAGATAAAAATCTAGCCGAAAAGAAGTGCTTGAAAATTCATTTTGCTTTTGGTGTTAATCTAAAAAGTTATCATGAATAATATGTACCTATAACTTGATTACCAAAATTTGACTGCAAATTTTGATCATAAAAGGATTTTTTTAAAGTTATTTTTTTTATTTCACACCAACATAAATTTTTTTATGGCATTATATTCAAATTAAAATCTCTGATGTTATTTTTTCCATGGTCCTTTAAACTTAGATTGATTTGATTATGCAAGAGCCAGAGAGTGTTCACACAAATGTCTAAATAATATAAAGCATGGAGGAAATGTGTATCATGCTTAGTCTTTTTCTTTTTCAGATTCTCAATTTCACAATAGTCATACAGTTTATGTATCTATTTTCTACTATTTTCTTTCTTTTACGCTTTCAATAACAAAGTGATACTACAAATATACTACTAATTGTCTGCCTTTATTTTTTTTTTTTAAAATAGGAACAAATTCTAAGCAACGCCGTTATTCAACCGAATTACCGGTTTATATCTTAGTCAAATTGGTTGAACTCAATGGGTTTGTTATGACTATTTTTTTCCTACGAAGTTTTGCATGTAAACGTTTCTCAACTCATTTTCTCACTAAACTTTCACCCATATATTGATTTTTGATGATTCATCGTACTATCGTACACACTTTTATGTACCATCTCTCTCCCGTAACATAAATTTTCCTTCCTCTTATTCAAATTCGAAAGATATTAATTAAGCATTCAATCCCATCCAATTAGAGGTTCAAAAAGTAACTACTTTTGTATTTTTTGATTTATTATACAACAGCTTGCAATATTGAAATTGATTACAAACTGAAAGTGAACTACGAGGAATGCTATATCTAACCTTGTAAACCTTGCCAAATCCACCTGCGCCTAGCTTGTTATTCTCTGAGAACTTGTCAGTGGCGGCTTCAATAGTAGCCAAATCGAATTGCAAGGAGTCTACAAGCTTCTCTACAGTTGAATCATCATTGTCGTCTGCACAACAAAACGGTAAATGTACTGGATTATACAAAAGCCAAGGTTGAAGAATTAAGGAGTTGTCAATAGGCAGTAGCCCTATGGTTGGCTTTTGAATGCCCAAGACAAGTCTTGTGTTTGACATTCTATATCTTCAAACCCTTTTTTGTTTGAGGGTAAAAAAAAAAAAAAAAAAATGATATGAGCGATAACATGTCATATAAAATGAATCAACTTATTCCATACCAGTATGATCCCTTGAAGCATTCCTTCTCCTTCGCAGGTAGAAGCCCACGACCAACATTCCAGTTGCGGCAGCTACTATAGAACCAATGATTCCTAGAAATGGGATTTTTCGCTTTCCTGCGGAAACCATAAACCGTTCATCGAATTGCAGAAACATGGAACAGTTCGCATAGAAGCTAAAATATTCATATACCAAAGTTGTGAGGAAAGAGCTACTGACCCGGACGCTGTGACGAGCCTGAAGGCTCCGGAGGAAGAATTGCTGGCATAGGCGTCGATGCATTTTGCGTTATGTAAAACGGGTACGTATCGTATCTTACTCTACAGCTAGGAAACACAACTCTTGCCCCTTGGGTTCCACCACAGCATTGCGGCAGTACCGCTATTGCTTCCTGCATACACAAACGGCAATCGGAGCTGGATATGTCAGGCGTGCACTGCCCCATGGTGTAGATTGTTTGAGATCCATTAAATTTTCCTTCTTTTGTTCCAAACTTCTTGGCCCCGATTCCAACATTTGCAACCTGGATTACCAAGCCCTTCATCGTCTCCATCACTAACTGGTTAAAGCGATCCGGATCAGAAACATTGTTTCCGTAGGCCCTGGCAAAACTAGGCTGCGTGTTCATGCTGGAGAAGAAATATCGGTTCGAGTAGCGTAGTATGCAGTCCTCGTAATAGATCATGGCCTCTTTTTCTATGGGGCAGTAATATAGAGTCAGATCTTGGATTCCTCCTCCTACACAATCTTGGCAATCTTGGACGTTGAGATCGCCCTTGCAGAGGAGGAGGCCATAGACAGTGTTGGAAGCGTTTTGGCCTACGGAGTTTTTGTAGAAACCATCTTGACTTCTGGCATTGGAGGAAAAGGAAGAAAGGAGATTGTTAAGATTGGACTGGAAGGTGCTGTTCGGGGTGAAAGTGGTATTCTTTGGACAAAAACTGTCCAAGAATATTTGGGCTGCTTCTGTTCTCAGGCTGAGCAAGGAAAGGACTGCTAGGGCAACGGAGAACGAGAAGGAAGCCATACCCATTTGATTGACAAATCTCCTTCCGAGAATTGTCTTATTTATTATTTTTCTAGGTTGGTAAATTCTTATGCGGTGTGAATCTGCCTATTGGACTTCAGAAAATGAACGTTGTTTCCTGTTTTCATATTCTTGTCTCTAAAAACTCTTCCCCTTGTCAGGAATCTGCAAAGCCGGCAAATTCTGGGTTAATTCCTTTAAGATTCTGACACTTGAGTGTGCTCTAAGGTCCAGGGTTGGAAATCCTTCTTAGCAAGTGCTTATATTCGAAAACACTAAAAGGAGCATTTTCAATACTTGTTTCGTTCAAAAAGAAGAGACTATTGAAGTATCAATTTGAGTATTTTCTTTCTTAAAGGTAGTTTTGAAAACCGAACTGTTGACCCTTGGTTTTCTATGTCCGCATTAGAAGAGGAACAATATAGAAAAGATTCCCGCCAAGTTTAACAATAGGGTAGCATGTCCTGGGTTGATGGGAGCAAAACCGTGGAGATTATCCTGTTTGCATTAGATTATTATTTTGTTCTTCTTGATACCATGATACTTTTGTTCCACTCCTCCAGCTTGATTCTTTCTTCATATCCAGTCAACGTCCAACAAGTTGTCTTTTTTTTTTTTTTTCCCTATCTTTTTATTATACAGATAAGACAGGAAGGACATAAATCAGCATCTTTGTTTTTTCATTGGGAGGACGAGAAATATCAACCTTGTATTAATTTCTGTTACATTCCAAAAGGAACGTAATCGGATCTTGCACTGAGGTGGGCGGTTTTCGGCCATCACGTGCTGTTGGATCAAATGGGGACAAATTTCGGATGTCTTGGATTAGATTGGAATTTATAGGAGGCATGATCCTTGGGAAACCAGACGGCTCCATGGAAAAGGAAGAAGAGACAAAAGACATAAAAACAAACAAGTTTAACTCCGTTGATCAATGTTTCTTCACGTTGTAATAAGCGGGATATAAAAGGACAACATTAACATAGGTTTGGGTCAACCTGTGGCAGGCGCGATAAGACATTCTGGTTGTGGAATCGGCCCAGGCCATTAACAATTTCACAGGGACGTAACACGCATAGTATTAGAAACCGATCGTGGCCGTCGGGTTGATTGGGTGCCCTTTTGGGGCTCGATAGCTATAATTTCGGTTCAATAAATGGCCCCCGTACAAGTCTGGGCGTAGGGAAGCCAGGAGAGGGCCCTTGTAATCTGAGAGTAAACTTCCATTATTACATGCATCTTTGCAGCAATATGTATCCGCTGGTGATGTTGCTGGTGCCGGGATAATGGTTGAAGTGTTTAAGAATAAAGCTTGTCTAATGCTTATCCTTCTTACGATAAATGTCGGTCTTGACCGGAGAGCCAAACAATGCAACTGCTGATTAAACAAATCTTACAGAAAGTCAAGTAAGCTGAATTTGTCAAACGCCAGCGTCTTGCTAGAGACACAAGAATGGTGTCCACTATTGTAAGCTCGATCTTGTAATTGAATTTGGCAGCCGTTATCACATAACCCATTTCTCTTTCTTGATATTAATTCGAATTATCTATTTTACTTTTCTATATATTTGTTTAATATCCAAGGAAACGAAATAAAACATTTATTTAGTCTATTTTATTTATAATATGTAAGTTTATAAAAGGTCACTATCTTGACCATCTACATTATGATGCGATAATTTATCAGCCCTCTACTTCTATTTCAATTTAGTTTTTCATATTTGTACTAAACATTTGAAAATTGACTTCCACTTTATTTACAAACATGTCAAAAACAAACATTTATTTGTTTACTTCATTTTCTAGGTGAATCAGGTTGTAGATATTCCCACCAAAAAGGTCTATCATCCAATAGATTCAGGCTTCTATATAACAAACTTGTAGTCCATTTTGATCCTTTAGTTTGTGGGGAGGATTTAAAGCCCACACAAAGAGGCCCAAATGCAAAAGCACTTTCAGTTGGAGCATCCACGTTAGCCTCACTTTCACACGAGGCACGCCACATCAAAAATCGTGCCGTGCTTGCCCTTAGCATTGTCTCTCTCATAGATCCTAGCCACTGACAATGCCTACCTGCATCCGATCTGATAATGCAAAGCATCTGATCGAAAACTATTGGAATCGTGAATCACGATTTCCTAATTCTCAAAAACATTCTACAAAAGTTTATGAGAGCAAGATCTTCCAAAAATCTAGGATCATTTGGCAAAAATCATTTCCGATTACGGTCTAAAAAATACCTCCGAAAATCTCTCACCAAGAACACGAATATGTTCATATCTCTGTGATTATTCATAGCACAATTTGTTTGTATGGCTTCCATTCTGTGTAGTACAGATCTCACCTATAAATATAGGACTCAATGTAATTGAGAAATCATCAAATTGAAGTTACAGTTTCTTATTCTTGGGCTTTTTGGGGTTCTTGAGGTTTGTCCCAGTTTGATCCAGAACTTGTAGAATTTCTGGGTTTCTTTGATTCAAATTTACACCAAATCTGTTTGAAGGCGTGACAGGTAGATATCACTAGAAAGTAGAACTTTAGTTCATTTTGTCCGCTGCGAATTTATCAAAAATCATGGTTGTTTGACATAAATTAAATTAAACAAAATTAGCATGAAGCCTCATACATCGTGAAAAACCCTTTATCATTTCACATGATCAAGATGCAAAACAATAATTCTGAACTCTATTTTAGGAGTAGTATGGGCAAATGAGGCATGGGGCCCCTATCACAATTGGAATCTGAAGGAAGCTTGTGCATTTGATACTTGGACCGTATCCATATTTACAATTACCTGTGTTGCTCTACCAGGGTTCTGGTTCAACAGTAATTCCTCTGCTAGAAAATTGATCTAACTCCTCCTTTGTTGACATGTTTGGTTTTGGTCTTTTATTCTATAGAGGACAAACCTTAGCACTTGAGGTGAAAGGAGAGTCAGAGTTACTATAAAGCTTACGAAGTATTGATGCCACCGCAGGTCTATCAATTGGATTTTCATGAATCACATAATACCCAATAGGATACATTTGATAACTCTGTTACTTGAGTCCCTTGGAGATGAAGCCATCAACTCTAAAGGTCTTCCAACCTTTCAAAGATTCCAAGCTTGCACTAAGAGGCCCTCATCATTGACTTTCATTTAGAGGTGATGATTTTAGATGATAAAATTAGCAAATACTCGTACAACTTGTATGGTCCTCATGGCCTATATAATACAAATAATCTTTCTTTTTGCCACTTAAAATCACCAAAACTAAGATGCCAAAATTATATACATCAGATTTTGTAAAAAAATATGTCCATAGATTGCATATTCTAGAGCCATATAATGACCAAAAAAGTTGCCATCAAGACTCAAGGTATTGGTTAAGGATATTGTTGGGTTTATTTAACCCAACAATCCTAATAGATAGAATAAAATGAAAACAAAATATAATATTTTCTCTTATTATTCTAAAATATGAAACATTACATATTAAAATAAATTTATTTTTTACTTTTATTTTCTACCATGAAGTTACTTCTTGAGAAAATTAATTGGTACGTTATCTAGATTAAGCAAAAAAAAAAAAAAAAGAAAAGAAACAAAGTGCTCGCATGAGCTCCTTTGATATGTTTTTTTTTTTCTTTCATTTTTGGTTGTTTAAAACGTTCAATCTTTTTTAAAATTAACTATGCATAGATAATGTTTTGAATGTATCCCTTTGCGGAAAGACACATTTTCCTTTTTCCAGCTAACAAATAATTAGACAAACATGAAGTAACATTAAGCAATTGTAATTTATAGCTGACTAAGTTTCAATGATTCTACTTTTTATTTTTATTTTTATTTTTATTTTTATTTTTATTTTATTTTATGAATATGTAAATTTATTCATCAAAGAATGAGAGAGTACAAAAGTTTAGGGGTATACCCCAATATCACAATATATCTAAAAGAAAATCGAATTTGAAATTTTCCAACTATAACACAATAAAGTATTTGCCTGAGAATGTTTCAATGATTTTACTTGTATTTCCTTTAGCTTGGATAGTTTCAAATATCTTTGAAATGCCAAAATATGCATTTTATGGATTCATGTCCTCATCAAGTAATATGTTATCAACTTTGAGATAGCAATGTATAACTTTAAAATGAGAAATCTTCATTGAGATAACAAATTCTTCAAGCAATTCTTTCAAAAATCTTTTAACATGTTGTTCACTTGAATAATCATTGCTTTAGATACTACAATTGAACCCAACTAAAAGACAATAACATAAAAATCAATCAAGTCTTTTTTATGATAAATAGTTGAGCTGTATGGGTAAGTAGTATAGATATATGGTGCTCTCACAAAATAATTTGATAAATAGTTTGCTCACCAAAAAAGAAAAGGAGATTGGGATTATTGAATCTTAAATTTTAGAATAAAGTTATTTTGTGAGGTATGTTTTGGAATCTTATCACTCTTTTAGATACTTCTTTATAGAGTAAGTGGATCTATAGTACAAAATGTAAAAGAACATCAATAATATAATTTGATATAAAAGGTTTCATAATATAAAGTTAGAGAGGTCTTTTCAAACTAAGGCCTACACTTACCTCGATTTTTTATAGGTATGTGTATTACTACAAATAGTTATATTAGGACCTTCAACTAACTAATGAAAAAGTAGATTGATATAATTTAATTTGAATTAATGACACTAGCAAACATAATTTCATTAAATGTCTAATTTGTTAAGATTAACTTTTTATAGTAGAATGAATGGTATAATGCTTCTTTAAGTTAACTTATATTGTGATTTTTCTTAGTCCCAAGTTGAAAATATGAGTAATTTGTTTTTTTAACATAGATGGATAATGATGGTTTAGAAGACTATCTTTACCCATAGTGGAATTCGATGTCATATTGGAGGATAGAATGAATAATTGTAATGGATGATCAAAGCAACTAAAGGAAAGAATTTGGCTACAAAGCTTTTTAAAACATATTTTTTAACTTGCATTTATTATATATGGGTAGAACAAATAGAAGATGATTTTAGAAGAGAACAGTTAACATTCTATTTATACTAGCTAAAGTAAGAAAAATTATAGAAGGAAAACGTTCTCTGTTTTAAAATAAAAAGTTCTCACAAAAAAATGTCATTTTGAATGAGATTTAGAAGCTTTCAACCTCTGTATTTTCATAGTTTTTGTAATCATTGTAATGTTGAAGTATGCTTCTATATTTTTGTATATTATTTTTTATTAATGCAAACTTATATTTTTACGAAAAAAAGGAAATAGTTAAGTTCTTTTACAAAGTTGCTTTTTTCTTTTTCTAGAACATTTTTTTTCTAATCTTTACTAAAATTTTAAATTTTTTAATATATTCTCTTACTTATTATCAAGCATTTTTTAATTTTAGTAGGATATTGTTCTAAGTTTAATAATTTGTCAAGATGATGCTAGACTGTTTTGTTGAAAACTTGATACTTTAATTTATTATGATTTTGGTGTAGATGTATATAGTATTTTTTTAAAATTATTTAGTAGTGTATTTAAAATATTGAATATGTTTGGTGAAAAATATTAGTTTAGTATTTATAATTGACAATAGAGAACGTAATGTCAACTTCAACTAAAATATTAATGATTTCAAAATCATTTTGATTCTTGTATGGACAAGCACTTTATTAAGAGTAATAAATTTGCAAAAATTGAATACAAAAATTAACTTGTTATTTTGGGTCTCAAAGGTTAAAATAATAATGGAAGAAGATAATCAATTTAAAAAGTATTTACGTCAATTTTTTAACTTTTTCCTCAATTGATAATGACTTCCCTATGTTTATTAGTATGTGAAGCAAGAACTAGTTCTTAGAGGAATTAGCTTTTCATAGTAGTTATTTATTCATAAAGCCTAGCTACATATGATAAAACTTCATGGATTGTTCGGAAAGTTTCTCATCTACCAAGTTTTCCATTGCTTGTGTTGTGTACTATACTAGTCTATCTTGATATGATAATATCTCATATTTGCGACTAAATTGTATTTTTTTTTAAATTTATAGGTACGGGAGGAGGGTAAGTTGTAAAGTTACATTTATACAAATGTGAAAGTTAGAAATCTGTTCAATTTAAGCATAACGCTTTTTTGGTACAAATTATTTATTTATTTTTCACAAAAGCATAAGTAACAATAATTAGAATAGGCATTACAAGATATTTGTTATGGCGAATGTAAGATTGTTTTAAAATAAAATATTACGTTTCTAATCAGAACTTCGATCGTGATCGAAGAATTTCGTCAACCCTGGTTGCACAAGCGTTGGTGGCGATGAAGGCCGAGCGGTACGCGGGGCTGAACGAAATGAGGGCTGACGTGTCTGCTGTCTTCACATGGACTGACGTCTGGGATTAAATGTGTTGAGCTGGTAGGCTGAGGTGGCGTCCCGACATGGCATGCTGAAGTGTCTGGAACCGAGATTTGTACTTCTAATACTTACCTTAGGTACATGTATTAAAGTCATGAGCATTCAGTATAACATTAGTCCCGCATCTAAAGAAATATTTTGTGCACTTTTTACGTTCTCTATCCCTTTCATGCCATAAATTCTCCATTCTATTAAACTGGAATTGAAATTCACATGTATAAAAGAGGTATGGACAACATGAAAGATATTGATTAAGAATGCATATCCATAAGTTACGGGCTGGCTTTAGTAACTACTTTTGAGCAGTTCGGATTTCGCATGCATTAATTCTTTGTATTTGAAAATATAATAAGATAAAAAGAAAATAGGGTACTAATCTAACCCTGTAAACCTCACCAAATGTACCAGTACCTAACATGTTTGTAGCTGCTTCAATGGTAGCCAAAATAGATTACAAGGTGTCTACAAGCTTGCCAAAAATTCAAACATTGTTGCTGGCTGCACAGCCAAAAAGGTGAAGCTGATGGAGTATAAAACCAAGAGCACCGAGGTGGCAGCAATCATAGAGACGATGATTTTTAGAACTATCATTTTGTTCTTCCCATCGTGATCAATAAAATTTGGGTTGAAATCCAAAACGATGAAAAATTCATGTAGAACAGAAAAGCAATTCTGTTGCCAACTTGAGGGTGAAGTAGGAGGAAATTCTCGCATAACCGTCGGCGTGTGCATTAAGCATTCGCTAACTTGAAATTAACACATTGTAACTTGAAAAAGCCAATTGTTAAGTCAAATGTGCTAAGTTCTCTTACTGTAGATTGGATAGGACTTTCTGGTTTTTAAATGTCTAGAAAGCTAAACTTGATGTACATCTAACTAAGTGATGCATAAGACAGACTATTTCGGAGAACTAAGTGACGCATAAGAAAGACTATTTAGGAGAACTGATGAACATAATTTTAAGTTATATTGTCTTTAAGTTCCAGATATAATTTGGTCATATAACATACAAGGATGGATGTATGTTTATGATGAGGTCTTAACAATTTCAGAATAAAAAATTGGCGGCTGATTTATAATAACAAATCCGTATCACAAAAATTGTAATCCTATAAATTTTTCTTTTGTGATTAGAAGAAGCCATTCCACTAATATACGAGTCATTGATTGACTAGAATTCAGCGCTTCTCCCTTTTTCTCCCCAGCATTTTTGGAAGTCTTATCCTTTGATGGGCAAATATTGGTTCTTGAGGTGATGGGAGAGAAATAGAATAATTATTCAACGTGAGATTTACTATGGCCATTATGGGCCTATCGTTGGGATTGTTTTGGGGTACGTAGCAAAGCAATAAGTAAGTCTTGTAACTTCATCATTTGAGTAAAAGTTTCTCAAGGTTGGATCTAGCAACTCTAATGTTAGTCTAAATAACCTGCATGCCTACATTAATTGCTAAGGATTCATACAAGGTTAGTCTCATTCAAGTCAACTTAGCAACTAACTAAAGGGCTAAAGGCAACTAGCTTCCTTCCTTTTGAGCAAATAGATTTACAATACAAAATATAGAACTTTAGTAATGCAACTTGATACCAAAAATAGGATGACATGGAGTCCAAAGGATTTGCTTAAGCTAAAACCTATTTTAACCTTTACAGTTCCTAGACTTGTCTTATTGTAGCAAAGAGACATAAAAGGGGTTATGAGAAGCCAATGATGTGGTGGATTGACATGATTTATTTGGCCTGGTAACATCAGTAAACACAATTATACTAGCCATATTGTTTGTAAATATAGACTTCTATTAACATAAATTCTTTCTCAATAGCTTTTTTTGATCAACTTATACCTTGTTCTATAAATCTCATGTTAAGAATATATCCTACCTCTTTTTTTAATGTTCTTGAATAGTTTTTATTTCGCATAATATCCTTATGTAGAATGACCTTTCTCACTCTATTGGAAGATGGAATGTTGAACTACAATGTATAATTAGAAATATTAAAGGGAAAAAAATATTTCTACAAGACTACTCAAGTTATCATTTTTTGCTTGCATTTACAATATATGGATTAAACAAAACCACAAACAATTTTTGAACAAGGCAATTGTTACTTCAATCTTGTTAACCAATACAAGAAAAATTAGAAAAAGGAAAAGCCTTATTGTTTAGGAATATAAAATATTTCCATGCCACTATTTTGTTATATGAAAGCTCAAGGCTCTCAACCATGGTATTATTACATTTATAATTAGGTTTGTAAACATTGGGTGTATGACCTAAATAAAAATGTAAGTTATACACTTCAAACATTGTGAATATAACTTACATATTCATACAAAAAAATAAAGAGGAAAAATTATAATGCCATTGTGTACTTAAATAGCTCCTAACAATATTCATGGAGCAACTAGGCTTGGATAGTTTACGTTGCCCAAAATAAGATGGGCTTCCTTACTAGTAGGCTCCCATGCTTATCTAGTGATGGCAACACTACCCAAAGTTAGGATCAGTGCCATGTGGTGGTGAAAACATGGCTTATTCACTCCCACGGACTCTTCCTTTGAATCGATGGTATCCTAAATTGCCTTTGTCATTGAGATATGGATGATTCCAAAGGATAGTTTTGACAAAATCATTATAATAAAATAGTTTTTGCTAAAGCAAACCATGGGAGATCTTAAACTCATCGCCAATACCTCTAGTTTAGATCTAATTGATTTTTTTGTCTGATTAAAGGACTTATGGGGTGATTTAGAAGTCTAGCAACATTAGTTCGCTATGATTGTAGTTGTTGTTCCTACCAAGTGAACCAAAAGCTTCATGTACGTGATAAAGTTTCCCCTTGCTTTGTTAAAGGAGTTTTGGCTACTTTGCTCTAATGTCCTTTCCTAAAAGAAGATGCCCGATCTAGAGAAATTATATGCCATCGCAAAACAACACCTTCACTAGCATTCCACTATCGATAATTAGAGCATCCTCACCAGTAACAACAATGCATTTGTTGCTTAATTACAATTCGCACTTCTTGTTCGTTTTGGCAACAACTTGCACAGGTAGTACTAGTTGAAAGACCATGGATCTTAGAATCTAAGTACACTAAGTGGGCCCAATCTCAATAGCCTAATGCATGGCCCATCTAGACAATACCTATTCTATAGCAATTGCAAAAAAGCTAGGCTACATCAAATAGACCTATTTCTTTTTTGTGAGCTAGCCACCAAGTTGGTAGCCCAAGCAAAAGAGAGGTGTAAAAAGAAAATTTGTTGTGGGTTGGCCCTTAGACCATGATGTTACTATTGATGGGTAGCAACTCACTCTAGTGTTTGGATACAACCCATAGGACACACCTATGGTGGATCACTACAATGGATTATGATATTATGGTAATACACCTTTACCTTTTAACCTAATTTAGATATATTAGGCCAAATGCCACCTAACCTTTGAAGCATATATAAGGGCTCTATTGGGCTTAATCTCATAACAGATTAGTGACAGAAACTTGTGAGTCTCATTAACCAAATGGGGGCTTCTAATCCATCTACAAACTTTTTAAGTACAACTTTTGTCTCTTAAACCCATTCCATTTTTATAGATTATTGATTTAAGAGCAAGTGACCACTTCATAAGCAATTTAAATATTCATGACTTATTTTTTCCATGTGCCATTCCAATCTATACCACCTTGCCTGATAAATCACTTATTCTTGTCACCCATATTGGCCGTTATAAGCTTTACCCCACCTTAAATGTTTCATACATTTTACATGCTCCACATTTTAGATAACTTATTATTTATTCAAAAATTAACTTATGACAACAATTATGTGACTACTATTTTTGATGATATGTGCGTATTTCATGACCATATGACTAAAGATTGGTTGGACTCAACAAGATTGTTCATGAATTATATTTTCTTGGTTCTTCCATTCTAGCAATTTTTTGTTCTATTTTTTCCAATTATTTATTTTTCCCAAGAAATACTTTTTGTATTTCCAAATAAACCCTTATTTGTAATTTAATTTTTATCAATAATATCAATTATAATTTTTTGCATAAATTTCTTGGACACTTTTGTTTAAAAATTTATCATTCTTATGGCTAATTTGTTTCTTATTCCAATTCATTTTTATGTCCAATTTTCCCTTTGGCAATTCAAACCCTCCTTTTTCATTTTTCCCAAAAGCCACATTACCACCTAATTTATTTTTAAGCGAGTTCATATGGATGTTTGGGGTCCACAACAAACACCCATCTATGATGGTGTGCATTATTTCTTAATGATTATGGATGATTTTTCTTGGGCTAGTTGAACTTTTCTCCTTCAATTCAAAGTCAAAGTTTTTTTCCCCTAAAATTCAATATTTTGTATCCATGGTCTATACACAATTTAAATCCTTTGAGTGCTAATTCTTTCTTTCCCTAAAAGGAATCCTTCATGTGACATTGCATTCACACTTGTCAACAAAATGGAATCATAAAATGCAAGTACTTATACTTATTGGATATGGAACAAGCCTTGATGTGTAAAGCTTATATTTCCTTTTAATTTTGGAAAGAATGTCTTCTTACCTACACTTATGTCATTAATCATCTCCCGTCACCATTTCTTTATGCTATTAGTCCTTTTACAAAATTATTTTGCAAAATGCCTATCCTTGACTATCTCAATATTTTTAGGTGTTGTTGTAATGCCACCATATAAGGTGTTCATGATAAATTTAGTTCTTAAATACTTGTTTGCATTTTTTTGGGTTACTCTCCTTTATAGTAGGGGCTACAAATTGTATGAATCCCATTTTAGGAAATCATTATTAGATGAGATGTGTTTTTTCAAGAAATAATTTTTTATTTTGTCCTTAGTCTATGTCCTCCTTAGATAGCCAAACAACCTCATCGACTCTAGAAGTATAACTTTATGATTCATATACTTCATCCTCATTATTGGTTAATCACCTTAAATTTTTAAACCTTGAATAAGCTCCATTTGACCATAACCCAGCACCTTTTATTCCACCTTTTACTCCTTTTATCCCTCCTTAATCATCCATATACCCCTTATCAATCATTCCTTATGGTGTTCCAATTGTATTACTCAATCCCTGATTTGGAGCTCTAATTACCTATGTCTTACCTTTCTTGCCTTATTTTCCTCATCTCTTTATCCAATCTCCATCTACATTTCCCTAAATCAATATCACCCTCCTTATGAATACCTTGTTGCCTCCTCTTTTACCATCCAAGAACCTTTCACCTTCCAAGAAGTTTTCATAAACCCAAATTGGATTGCTAACATAGATATTGGGTTCATGGCCCTTAAGGCTAATAATACATGGAATGTGGTTCCTTTGCCTCCTGATCATCATCATATTACATATAAGTGGGTTTACAAGATGAAATATTGTGATAATAGTTCTATTGAAAGGTACAAGGTCAACTTGGTGGTTAAGGGCTTCAATTAGTGAGAATGCATTAATTATCAAGATACTTGCTTTCTTATGATTAAACATGTTACTTTTCACTTTGACATCATTATTATCACTATTTGTCATTGGTCATTCTATTAGATGGATGTTGAAAATTTCTTTTTCCATGGTGATCTCTCAAAGGAGGTTTAGATAGAGCTTACCCCTATATTTCATAATTAAAGGGAGTGCCTCCTATGTCAATTGGTAAATCCCTTTATGAGTTAAAGCAAATATCCCATAAGGGGAATGCCAAATTTATTGAAGAACTAATTGCACACAACTTCATCCAATTTTATCATGATTGTTCTTTATTCACTACGACTAAAGGTAGTTCTTCTATGGCCTTACTTGTTTAATAGACCGGATAGCTATGGTTCTAAATCATCTCGATCATGGGTCTCATTCTACAAGTTTTTATATTTAGGCACATGCATACAAGGAATGAAAAATTAAAGGATTAGACTTTTTCCCACACCAGAGGGCAAATCCTAAGAAAGTGCAATCAAAGTTCCAAGTTCTAATAGAATGGTAGCTCACTGAATGAAATCCATTTAGTAAGGAAGTAGTTTCAAATTCTCCCTTGTTAGCTTCAGTTGAAGACAAGGTGCAAAGGTTGACTTTTATTCATCAAAGGTCCAATCTCAGAGTTGCTTTCCTTTTGTCAAATGGGCTTGACCTGCCCAAAAGTAGTTTATATGGTCATAAGGGAAACTAGTAACTAGTGAGACAAAGTAGTAGAAAGTTTCCATACTAGTTAACTACAAAAAGTTCAGCAGAAACCGTCCTTATTAAGGATTGATGGTGTTGATGTAGGATAGCTTGCCTTACCTAGCAAAATCACACTTAAGAGAAAGAAAGCTAGGGATAGGGTAGGAGGTGGGAGTACTTGAAGATTATGTCTATTAATCATCAGCTACAAGCATCCCAATGCAATGCTTAACCATCTCAAGTACTAAGCCCTATTTTTACTTCTACCTTCATGTTTAAGGGTAGATAGGATCCCAGAGATGGGAATGGTGAGACGAGGCTTTCCCACTTGCTAATTGTATCATTAGCATTTACACAATTGATTAGCCTTTTGGCTGGGCATCACTTTCCTTTGTTTCTATTCCCCACCTATGCAGGTTCAATGATATATTCATTATGAGGAACATATAAGCAATTATTTTAAACCTTAAGAGGTCTTTGCTTGTTACTTCTTTCATGAATGATTTTGGTCATTTGAAGTTTTTCTTAGGTATTGAGATTGCTTATTCTTTAAAATAAATTTCCTTGAGTGAATGCCAGTACATGAGTCATCATTGATTCTAATGAACCAAAACAAGAAGTTTACAAGCATTGAATATGACATTGGCTTAAAAGAAAAATTGAATGACCTACCTTTCTTAGATCCACTGGTTTGTCAAAGATCAGTTGAATAATTGATTTATTTGACTCTTACTAGGCTTGACATTATGTTTTTGGTTTAGCTTCTCATTCAATTCATGTATGAAGTAAAACAATCCTATATGTAAGAGCCTTAAAGGTGATTAGATACCTTAAGAGTTTTCTAAGCCTATGTTCCCATCTTTGTCCAAGTTTGAATTACAAGCATATTATGACTTCAACTACAACACGTCTTATGACAAGGAGGTCCACCAAAGGTTCTTGTATCATGCTTTACAATTCCATGATATTATGGTAGTCCAAGAAGCAACCTATTATCTTGCTTTCATCGGCAAAAGTAGAGTACTAAGCTATGCAAGTTACCACTAGTCAGACTGTGTGGATTATTGAACTATTTAAAGATTTTGGCTTTTACATAAGAGATTTGGCATTACTACATTGACTATAATCCTGTAGAAAAGATAGCAATAAATTGATTTTCCATAAGCATACAAAATGCATTGAAGTTGAATGTCACTATATGACATAAAAACTTCAATAGAAAATCATTTCCATGTGACACATCTCTACCAAAGCACAATCTACCAACTTGTTAACCAAAGCACTTTGTAATACATAACATTGGCATCTTTTACCTAAGTTTGGAGTATTTAACTTGAGGGAAAGTATTGACATGTAAATGATTCACCAAACATATTGCCATATTGGGTCTTGTAATTAGGCATAATTAATTGTAATTAATGTGAATGTTTACTTTTCCTATATAGATTAGGTTACAACCTATACATAAGGCTAGCATTGTACAAATGAGAATAGTTGAATATGGAACCACCTCAAAGACTTGTTGCCTTTTGTTGGATATAGATTAACCCAATAAGGGGAGGGGGGTTGGATTAGGTTTAATTATTTCTTATTAAATTCTGATGAATGAAAAAAACAAAACAAAACAAAACAAAAGCAAGAGATATAGAACATAAGAATTGTTCAGGTAGTTTGGCCAAATACTAAAGCCTACCTCCACCCTTTCTTACCAATAGTAAGAGAGTCCTATTACTAAAATATAAGAGTCTTCTCTTGAAGCCCTATTACCAATACCAGATCCTTTGTTCACGGAACATAAGGATTAGACAATTCACTTTTTAATACAATCAACCCAACATGGCTTAACACACTTCACAATCCAACCACTACAAAAAAATTTCAACAATCTAAACTTTACTCACATTAGACCACACATTGTTGATGAATAAGTAACAACTATTCAACAATAATCAATATCCTTTACTTGAAGATAAGTAAAGAAGATGTACCAACTTGAAGCAATCAGCACAACGTCATAATCAATTTCAAACTATCAACTTCCTGCACAATGAGTACTTCTTGGGAATCAATTATATAATGTAGTCAAGGAAACATATGAGACTCAAGCAAATACATTTGTTTAGATGAACAAACTATAGTATATAACAAGATAATTCATCAAATTCACTTTTATATGCTTAGCAACATATAGCTATTGGTAACAATAACAAAAGATTTTCATAGAAGAACAATGTTACCAAAAGCTTGAGCTAAACAAAACAAAGATAATTCAAATAAGAATAAAGTTACCAATAGTATGAGGCATACAAAGATCAGTAAGCTTTTCTTGGTTTAAGAACAAGTCAAGCTGGTAGTCTATTTCTTTCTCAAGAGTAAAAATGTGTGTCTACCTTGAAAACCTTAACACGTTTACTTATAAATGATAAGAGTAAGAGTAGCCGTTAAGGTTTTTCTCTCCTTATTTCCTTATGAGACATGCAACATTATAGAATACAGATTCATTAATTCCAAAAATGATCCTCATATAATAGTAGCTGTGACTTTGCCTAAAATTTAATTTTCTAGGTCAAAACTTTCAAACTGCATATCAAAAAAGTTCCATTTTTGCAATGCATGATGCCTTAATCGTCTAAACTTAATATAAACAACATCATTTTTAAAAACACACATAACCTCCATTTGGTTAATTCATATTCTTTCATATTTGGAATGAAAGCATGATCCAAAAGGAAAATATAGAGTTTCTTACCAAATCAAGTTGAACCCATTTAGAAAGCTTGTACCTTTTCCTCTAAAGTCCCTTTTCACCAAGGGCATGCAGAGAGGAGTTCTTCGTTCTTTCCTTCTTGAGTGACAAGGAAGAGAGAAACACATTCTCTTTCTTTTTTAGCCAACTTAATAGCATTGTTGCCTTATAAGTTCAAAATGGTGTGGTTTGCTCTATAGTTAAAATGATGCGTTTTGACTTCGTCTTGATTATTTCTCATATGCTTCATTTTGTATAAGTCACTCTCATACAATTTCAATACCACAGCTACTCATGATGCATACATATGTATATGAAGTAGCAATCAAATATCATTTTGTACAAACCCAAAACCTGTCACAAGATTTTCTTAAAAATTCATTTTGGTATATGGAAACTATGTAAATCAAAAATAACTTTTACCTTGGTTATTTGTCCTACATATGTTCCACAATTTTTATTGGCACAAGAATAAGTAAAATACTTAATATTTTTTCAAATATTTGTCAACATCAAAATATATATCCAATAGCTTTCCTAGCATTTCATTTTCTTATAGGAGCCATGTGACCACTATGATCCAACAAATCAATGTTATAATGTTTATAATAAAGATATGAAAGAAGAAAATTTAATCTAATACTTTGACGCATTTAGGTACCTTAATACATGAGATTTGAGGTCTTTGAGACACCTTTAATTATTATTTTTGGTTACTTTGAAAACTTTTGAATGGGAAAATAACTTGATTCATTTATTCCACAATGCAAAGTAAAGAAGACCAAATATTTGGTGCATTAGTATTTTTTTTATTTTTTATTGGAAAGCTATTAATATTTTTCTTACTAATATTCTGTGCTTTTAGAGAAAAGTAATATATAGTTTCTTCATTCTAGATGGAATAAAAAATTGCTTGAAATTCATTGATACAAAGCTAAAAAAAATAAAAAAAATAACGTAGCTTAGATCTAACCATGTTTTAATGATCATACTTATGTTTCCTCAAGTTTAATCAACTTTAAATGTCTTTAATATGCAAAAATCTGAAACTTTGGATTCATATCTTTATATAATAATACATTATTAGCCTTAAGATCTTGATTAATTACTTTAAGATAAGAATCTTCATGAAGATATAGAATTCCTTGAGCAATTCCTTTGATAATTTTGTAGTATATTCTCCCATTTAGAAATTTTTATTTGTAGGATCTATTCATTCATTACAATCATAATTTATATTATAATAAGAAAACAAAATATTTTTGGATTTATTTAAGCCAACATTTCCCATGTACTCAAATGAGAGTAATTACTCAACATGCAACACATGACATGTTGCAATACTTTATGCCAGCCCACCACTCAGCATAAGGCTTTGCACTATCAAACGTTAGTTACAAAAAGGGGTCTAAGTGGATTTAGTGCGAAGAGGGTCTTGTGGGCTAGCTTGAGTTCCCAAACCTAGGTGGTTAGCATACCTTGTGTGGGAGTGTTAAGATAATAAGGTAATGTCTTAGCTATTAGCTTAACCATTTGTCTAGTGGTAGTGCCTAACAATCATAACAATTGGTATTAAAGTGAGATTGCAAGTTTGAATCTCAAAAAATGTTATTGTTGAGTTTATTTATCCTAACATTTATCTTATACTCGAATAGGACTAATTGTCCAACTTGTGGCACTTGGCACATAGTTAAGTACAACACTTCATTCTCACTCACTGCTTAGTGTAGAGCTTTGTTTACCAAAAGTTAGTTGAAGAAGGAAGCCCAAGTGAGCTTGGTACAGAAAAAGGCCTTGTGGGTTGGCCTGGGTACCCAAGCTTAAGGGGTTAGCATGACCTTTGGGTGAATATTAAGATAATAAGGTAACACCTTGGTAACACTTAAATTGGTCGAATTAGTTAATGATATATTTAGTTTCTTTTAACTTCTTTTTATTTTATTTTATGAACATGTGAGTTTATTCATCAAAGAATAAGAGAGTACAAAAGCTTAGGGGCATACCCATCATTACAATTTATCTAAGAAAAGATCAAATTTGGAATCTGCCAAATATTACACAATAAAATATTCACCTGAGAACGTTTAATATTCCTAAATAGATAAGCTTTTTCATAAACTACTTGCCTTTTTCTAGCCAATAAAATTTATTTCTTTTAACTTACTTTTAACCCTTAGTTATGCATGCATGATATTTCTTTCTAATTATTATCACCTAAGCAATCCTAACTAGTCAATGTACAAATAAATGATATAAAGTAAGAGATAGATAGATAGATAAAGAAAGAGAGAGAAAGAAAAGTGTCTTTGCTGATGATCTCTTTTTGTTTGCTTATGGAGATATTGAGTCTATATTGTGTTTACTGGATGCTATGCAAGAGTTTGAAGATATAACAGGTCTGAAGATGCATCCAGAAAAGTGTCAAATTTTCTTTTCAGGCTTGTTTAAACAAGAAAAGGCTCTAATACTTGATCATATTCCTATCCAATAAGGCCAACTTCCCATAAAATACTTGGGAGTTCCATTGATTACTAAAAGACTCTCCAATCTAAATTGTACTATCCTGACAGAAAAGATATTGAGGAGAATTGAAGGTTGGGAGTCTAAGCATATTAGTTATGGGGGGAGACTGTAGCTAGCGAAAAGTGTTCTGTTCTCATTGCAAACATATTAGATGCAAATTTTTTTATTGCCAAAACAGACTCTTTATGAAATTGAAAAAAGGATTCGAACTTTCCTTTGGACAGGTAAATCTAATGGACGATGTGTAGCGAAAGTGGCATGGAAAGAAGTTTGTTGGCCTAAAATTTCTAGAGGATTGGGTTTGATAGACATTCATACTTGGAATAAGGCGGCAATTGGAAAACTCTTATGGTCTCTTGTGCACCCCAACTCAAACTCTTTATGGGTTAAATGGAAAGGAATGTATTAGAAGTTGAGATGAAAGGATCACTAGCTTGGAGTTTTAGGAATATTTTACAAGTAAGAAGTGAACTCACATAACTAGTGACAGACTCATAATACAATATTGCTAAAAGTTATGTAGCACTAAGAGAGAACAGAGAAGATACTAAATGGGCAACACTTGTATGGAAAGAAGGAGTACCAAAGCATAATTTTATTTGCTGGATCACTTTGAAAGATAAACTACCCACAGCAGATCGGGTGGCTAAATGGAATAGTTCAGTGGATCTACAATGCAACCTCTGCCAACAAGAAGAAGAATCACAGGAACATTTATTTTTTACGTGCAAGTTCACAAACTACATCTGGAAGGCTTTGTTAGGCATGAATGGATTAACTAGAAGAATTGAACACTGGAGAGCTGAAATATGTTGGATGATCAAGACTGTTAAGAGGAAAAGCTTTGTAGCAACTTTGCTTAATATATCTTTCAATGCTGTATTGTATCACATTTGGAGCGAAAGGAATAGAAGAAGATTCAGCGATACAAGTCTAGATAACTCAACCATTATTACTAAAATCAAGAAGGATGTGAGAGGGAAGATTTCATCTACCAGAGGAGTCAAGCTTATAAATTGTAATAAATTTTTACAAGAGCTTTGGAATTTGCCAAGTACAATATTTGAGCTTAGATGATGATATTTTGTAATTAAACAATCTTGTAAATTTTTTTATGGGTGATATATAATTTGACCTTTCACAAAAAAAAAAAAAAAAAGAGAGAGAGAAAGAAAGATGCACATAATTTTGTTTAAGGATGGTTTGCCTCCCTACAATACTACATCCACCCCCCTTTTAATGAAATGAAATGCAATTGGGAGGATTCCTATATCACTTGCATGCACTATAGGGGTGTAGCCATGCAAATACAAATTTCCTATTGCCCAAGAAATTTTTCTAATCACAATAACTATGCATCTTGTGACTAACAAATAGGCCTACGCAACCTCAAAGATACTAGTGTCAACACAAATCAAGTCAACTACACAAGAGATTTATAAATATTTAAGTTTCAAGTCAATTCCTTATTAAATGCTAGTATAAATGATGTTACAATTAGAATCTTTAGCATTAAGAATACACAAATAATATGATTTCTTCTCCAAGCATTACTATTTTTTCAACTCTTTGGGTAGCAAGATATGATTATGAATTCAAGAGTGTATTGCTACATAAACAATCAACCTTATCAAGTATGTTTGGATAAGTGTGAGTAAAATATCAATCACAACCACACAAGATACCAACACCCAGGTGTGTAAAAAGCATGTAATTGTTTGCAAACATGATAATATAATCTTGCTAACTATGAGTATAATTGATATAAGCCAACAAGCTATAAATTTAACTTAACTCACATCATACATGAATGGGAAATATATATTGCTTTTAGTTTAGAATCCATACAATGTAAACAATCAAGATTAAACAACGAGCTTTAATCAATGTAATCTTGTGTCGGACTATCAAGGGTCTAGTTCAGTAATGGTTACTCCATTACAAGACCATTTTGCTGATTTGCTTGAAGATTGATCTAGCTCGTGCTCCTTTGTTGGCATCTTTGTCTCTGCTCTTCTATGAAGGACAAATGCAGGCTCCTGAGGGGTTTGGAGAGTCACAGAGTAACTATTTAGCATAAGAAGTATTGATGCCATAGTGGGTCTATCAGTTGGATTTTCTTGCACACATAACAAGCCAATATGGATACATTTTATAACTTCGTTGCTTGAGTAAGAATCTCCTACAGATGAATCCAATAGTTCCAGAGGTTTTCCATCCTTCCAAAGCTTCCAAGCCTACATTAATTAGACAAAATACTTATAAGGTCATCTTATTGTCTTGCATTCAATGTTGGTGGTTTAGAGTGAGATATGAGTTATACTCACATAACTTTGTAGGTCCTCAGCCTTGTCTATTTGATCGGAAAATAAGTTTTTTTTGCCACTTAAAATCTCTAAGACTAAGACCCCAAAACTATATACATCAGATTTCATAGAAAACCGTCCATATATTGCATATTCTGGAGCCATATAACCACTACATAACACCAGCACAAAAAAAAAAAAAAAAAAAAAAAATAGTGAGCAGTAACACAAAATTATAAAACTAATAAGTAACATAATCCAAAAAAATTAGTAAACAATAACATAAAATTCTAGAATTCAATATAGTAATCTTGTCACTTAAGCTGTATAATCTAAGATATTAGAAGGATCTTATTTTCCTTTACGTTTTTTTCTATCATGTTGTATGAATGAGAAAATTGATGGATTCAATCTCTTGACTATGCTAAACAAAGAAAAGAATTTAAGTGTGGGTTATTATTTGTTAAATGTAGTATACATTTGTAGTTTCTCTAGTTATTTCTTAAAGAAGATGAAGATAAAAGAGAGAAAAGTAAAAGTAAAAATATCAACTTACTACGTTCCAACAATTCTACTTAAATTCCCTTGAGTTTGATCAACTTCAAAGAGTTTTGAAGCACCAAAATCTGTAATTTTTGAATTCATATTCTCATCTAGTAATATATTGCTAGCTTTAAGATCACGATGTATGATTTTGATACGAGAATCTTCATGAAGATAATGTATTCCTCGAGCAATCCCTTCAATAATCTTGTAACGTGTTGCCCAATCCAAGAGTTTTTGTTTTTCAGGATCTTGCACCCATCAAAACCAATATTCCATTAGAATAAACAAGAAATTAGTAGATTCTCAAGTAACTAAAAAAGAAACTTACAAAAGAAATTGAGGTACAATTTCAATAATGGTTAGGAATTTATTAACAGCACAAGAAAGTCATGAATGGTAAAAAATATTACCATATAGAAAATGGTCAAGGCTTTTGTTGGCCACAAATTCATAAACAAGCATTTTTTCTTCTCCTTCCAAGCAAAATCCTAATAGCCTCACAAGGTTTCGGTGTTCAAGCTTGGCCACCAAAAGGACTTCATTTTTAAATTCTTCATCACCTTGTCCAGAACTTTTAGACAATCTTTTAACTGCTATTTCTTGACCATTCAAAAGAACACCCTAAAATATAAATTAAAAAAGTAGTTAATACAATTTACTTGCCATTATATATGCAAACCAAAAAACAAAAGCTCCATACAAGTGAATCATTTGCTTCAGTCCATAATATTAATAAGGTTGGTTCAAAGGAGATATGAAATTAAGGTAATTGGCTTAGAGACCTCAAAGTTAAATTTTACAAATAACTTCCTCCAAAATGAAAAGAAGAGGCAGCATAACATGTCACGATGACTTAGAGAAATAACAAAATATATTATGATATGATTGAGTCCTTTAGAAAATAGTTGAAAGCAAAACACATTGCTAGCATTCTCTTTTTGTATTTATTTTTTAGTTTAGTTTTATTTTATTACTAGCATTTTGCAGTCTATTAATTTTGTCGTAATTCATCCCACTCGTTATGTTTTTCATATATAATTTCTGCATAGTATTTCTTCTCCATCATCTAAAATAATTACTATCAGATACTATTGGTTTTACTTAGATGTTGCTTTAAGTTTCAAATGTTTACAAGAATGACATCAAATATTTGATTCTAATTTCAACTTCACTTTGTTGTGATACTAGTAAAATTATTTCTTTCGATTTTATTTCCAAAATCAGTAAGTGTTTTTAAATCTTAAAAATTTCTAGCAGAAATTAGATTTGCTGGGCTTATCAAGCAATAATTTGCTATATTCGCATTAGTCATAAACTGAAAGGTAGACTAAAGGGAGTGCTAAATCTAACCTTGTAAACCTCGCCAAATCCACCAGCGCCTAGCTTGTTATTCTCCGAGAACTTGTTGGTGGCCGCTTCAAGCTTAGCCAAATCAAATTCCAAGGAGTCTACAAGCTTCTCCACAGTTAAATCATCATTGGCAACTGCACAGCCAAATGGATAATTTAATGGATTACACAAAAGCCAAGGTCGAAGACATGAGGAATAACATGTCATATAAAATGAATCAACTTATTGTATACCAGTATAATCCCGTAAAGCATTCCTTCTCCTTAGCAAGTAGAAGCTCACAACCAACAGTACAATTGTGGCAGCAACTATAGAACCAGCGATGCCTAGAGATGGGAACTTTCGCTTTCCTGCAGAATCCAGAAAATGTTCATCGACTTGCAGAAAGAAGGAACAATTTCTGTAGAAGAGAAAAGAACTGCGTACGAAACGGGCTTTGAGATTCAGTTGTGAGAAAAGAGCTACTGACCCGAACTATGTGACGATCTCGAAGGCACCGGTGGAAGAATTGCTGGCATAGGCGTTGGTGTTGGCGCATTTTGCATTTGGTAAAACGGGTACAATTCGTACCTTATTGTACAGCTAGGAGAAAACACTCTTGCCCCTTGGATTCCTTTACAACATTGCCCCAATACATTTGTTGCGCTTTTCGTACACGAAAGGCAAGCGGAGCTGGATATGTCAGGTGTGCACTGCCCCATGGCGTACATTGTTTGAGATCCAATAAATTTTGCCTTTTTTGTTCCAAACTTCTTGGCCCCGATTCCACCATTTGCAACCTGGATTAGCAAGACTTTCATCGTCTCCATTACTAACTGGAAATAGCGATCTCGATCAGAAGCATTGTATCTGTTCCACATGTAAAACGAAGGTTGCGTTTGCATGATGGAGAAGAGATATTGGTCAGAGTAGCGTAGCATGCAGACCTCGTACCAGATCACGGCCTCACTTGCCATTGGGCAGTACTGTAGAGTGAGATCTTTGGTTCCTTGTCCTATGCAATCTTGGCAATCTTGGAGGCTGATGTCACCGCGGCAGAGGAATAGGCCGTAGACAGTGTCGGAACCGTCTTGGCCTACGGTGTTGTTGTAGAAACCATCTTCACGTCTGGCGTTGGAGGAAAATGAAAGGAGGAGATTATCAAGATTGGACTGAAAGGGGCTGTTCAGTGTGAAATTGTTCTTGTCCGAACAAAAATGGAAAAGGTACATTGCAGTAGCTTCTCTTCTTAGGCTGAGAAAGGAAAGGACCAATAGGGCAACGGAGACTAGGAAGGAAGCCATACCATTTCCTTGAAAAATCTCTCTGCGTACTGTCCTATTTATTTACGTTTTTAGGATCGTAGAATCTTTTGCAGTGTTGCTTTGTAGTTCCGGATCAATGCGCGCTCTTGTTTTCATATTCTTGAATATAAAAACTCTTCGCTAAGTTCTTAAAGATGGAAAATTGTGAAAAACACTCTACCGATAATATTTCCATAATTACTTATTAGTCTTAGCAAGAGCTTTTGGAAAACAATAACATGATCATTTTTAATTTTAATTTTTTATTTAAAAAGAAAAGACAATTAATTTTGAAAACAGAACTATAGATCCTTGGTCTTCTATGTCCTCATTGGAAGAGGAACAACATGAAAAAGATTCCCCTCAGGTTTCAACGATAGCGTACCATGTTGCGAATTCATGGGACCAAAAGCGTGAAAAGTTTCTGTCTATTAAATTATTATTTTGTTCTTGTCAATCCAATGGTACTTGCGTTCTTCATCTCCAGCTTGATTCTTCCCTCATAGCCAGTCAACAGCCAACAACTTGTCATTTTTTTTTTCTTTTCATTTTCCTATTATACAGATAAGACAAGGAGGAGGGGAATTAGCATCTTTGTTTTTTCATTGGGAGAATGAGAAATTTCCGGGAACACTTTTTAAAGAGGAGTAGAAATCATCCAATTAACTAGATCTTGATTATAAGCATTTAAGTTTATATAAATTTCGGAATTTGTCTCTTCGACATAAAAGACGGAGACTTGTGAGTATCCGAGTAAACTATTGAAGTTCACTGAAGGAAGATAAAGAGAGTTATTGGCCAATCGACATGGAGACAGATAGGATCCAATATTACATATTCTGTTATCTGATGTGCAATCCTTCTATATCTGAGGGAGAATAGACAGGAAGTGACTAATGCGGAGTGGTATACACGACATATATTTGACAACTGGCCCCAGTTGGAGGCAAGAGAGCTATTGTAAGCTTTGAATGGAAGTCTAGTGCAAGTAATAATATTCTTGGTTTTGGATCTTCCATATCATTCCTCTAGGTTTGGACTTATCT